>CAJVPK010001184.1:0-14199 GCA_910592015.1 Diversispora eburnea
TAATTATTATAAAAGTTAAAGGAACAGACGAAATTCTAGGAGGTTATAATCCTTTAATGTGGGATAATACAAAGAATGATACGTATATGCACACAAATGATAGTTTTATTTTCACATTGAAAAATGGTAACATTCAAAATTCAATTCTTAGCAGAGTAAAAGAACCTGAATATGCATTTTATTATTATGGAAAAGTCGGTCAAAATATGGGGGGTCCAAATTTTGGAGGAGATGAGCTTTGTTTGTATAGCATTGTATCTAATTTTACTATGGATAATGAATCTAGGTGTTATTTTCGTGATAATTATGAAAAATTTATTAGAACGACAATAGGCGATTTTTCAATTGTTGATTATGAAGTTTTCAAGGTCAATAAGAAAACTACTTAGGGTTTTTGTTTTTTTAAAAATATCAATTTATGTATTCTTTCATATTTATTATATTGAAGTTATAATTATTAAATAAATTAAAAATTGATTCAATGTTCGTTTTGATCTTTCACATTGATCAAATTTTGAAATTCAGGTTTTAAATTTATATCAATGAATTTATAAATATATTATTTTTCAATAAAAAATACTCTCATGATAAAAAGATCACTCTATTCAGAAATTCAGAAATTAAAAATTAATTTTATTTTTAAATTTTCCATAGAAATGGTTGGATGAGTAAACGGTCACATTAATTTTAATAACTTTAGAGAGAGACTACAAGACAACAAAATATCTAAATTTTGTATTTTGGTGAATTTTTTTTTCAGTTTAGTAAAATAATAAAATAATAAATATTGAATAAGAATATTTCTTATTAATAATGTTTTTGGTGAAATTTTTCTAAACAACTTTTGATTATTTTTTTTAATAAATTTTTTTTTAGACAATTCTTTATTAAATTTTTTTCATACAAAATTATATATATAAATATTAAATATATAATTTAGCAAAATATAAAAAAAAATTTATCACATTGTTATTGTCAAACAATTTTTTTTAATTTGTAACAGATACTAATAAATTTTTTATTTTCATATTGCTGAATAAATTTTATATTGTCAATATTTACTTGATAATTTAAATACAAATCTTTAATTAAAATCTTTAAATTCGATATTATTTTATTTAAAAAAACATTATTTTAGATACTATAGAAAAAATCTATAATTTTCTATCAGCTATTACAAAGAAATATGTGTGTTAAAAATAATAAAAGTAGATGAAAAATCTTTCTATTTCTGCGTACATTTAATATCTTCTTAAATCAATTATTATATATATATATGCAATGTATATTGAATATCTTGTAGTTTTAAGATATTTTATTAGAATTAGAAAAAAAAATAATAATAAAATTGACTAATTTTAGAATACATTATATAAACATATTTTATTTATAAATTATTTTTTTCTAATAATAAAAAATTACTAATTAAAATTGATACATTAAAAAGTGATAGTAAGGAGTAAATTAAAAACTACCAAAATTCAAAACCAACAAGTTTGTTGACAAGATAATGTCAAATTCTGACAATTCGGACAATTCGGATGTGTAATGTGATAAAAAGTACGTTCATTTTAACATGTGAACATATCATATGAACTCCTTTAAGTTCTTACTAATCAAATAAAAAAGGTTAAAGAATCCCTTAAAATCTAAAAACAATTCTTGTTTCCCAACTTTATATTACATAATCTAATTAAAGTGCTTTGTTTACTGCGGATAACGTTTTCAATTAATTTAAAAAACCGTTGAGAAAGGTCGAGACAAAATGTCTACAATAATATCACGTGTGTGTAAATAGTTAAAATTGTAAATTTGTGATACGTCATTTAGCTAAATTTTAAAAAAATATTAAAGCTGACATGGCGTTTTTTTTTTTTTGATTTCCCGTAAAAATATTACAAATATTGTGTGATCAATATTAATTTTTTTTTTTTATCAGATTTAAAATGTTGTTGAGAACAATAGAACGCTAATATTAAAATTCTTGTATTATGTTATAAATATAATTGCGTCAACGCTTTGTAGCGAAAATGGTCAATATTTACTATATTTAAAAAAAAATCTTTAATAAAAAATGGTTAACAATATATTTAATAATATTTGTCAATAATCAGCGATACAAGCCATTACTACTTTTTACCCCACAAATAAATTAGCATACTTTCAGTTATTTCCATACATGAAGATTTTCCGTACAAACAATTCCTTCTAGAAATAAAAAAAGACAAAACAATAGAATCAACTTTCAATTTATATATATATATATATATATAAAGGTGAATGCCGTTTCGTGTATAATACCATCTCTCATATATTATATTATTATAGAATCCCAGGGGACTTCCTATCTAAGATTTGTTTAAATAATGTGTGAAACGTTTTACCGAGTGGATTAGATATGCACCTCAATTTTTTTTGATCCGAGATCTTATACTATTATACAAAAGGAAATTACGCTATATTAAGGTTATCGTATTATATAAGTTATGCGGCTATTGCACTACATATCAAAGAATAATTACAAATCATCAAAGAATATTATTGTCAAATAATGGTAGTAATAATAATAAGAAGAAGAATTCATGTCCACGCCTTTAATTTACAATTTTGTGTAATAGGAGAGTAGAAAAGATAAAGTAGTAAAAAAAAAAAAAAAAACTGGAGTAGTGGAGTGCATGATGCATATTATTATCTGTATTTTTTTTTTTTTTGTATTCACTGTACTCTGTATTGTATTTCTTGTGTTTCTTGTATTTCCATATTGTATTATTATTTATTATTTGTGATTAGTTATTTATTAGGTATTTATTATTTATTATTAATTATTTATTAGTTTTATGTTTTTAAAATGTATAAAAAATACACAGGGTACGATCTAAAATCCAAAAAAAATAAATAATTTTAGCCTTTATACGCGAATAATAAATATAATAAATAATAAAATAATAAAATAATAGAATAAAATAATAAGAATAAATAATAGAATATATAATAATAAATAATAAAAAAGTTAATAACAAAATAAATAATAATAATAATAATAGTAATTAATTTCGCCATACATTGTTTGTTTGTTTTTTTTATTTCCTATCCTATATTATCTATTATATTAATGCATGAATGCATATATGGAGAATAAATTTTTTATTATTATTCGCAATAAATTTATAAAAATTAATTAAAATTATTATTATAATATTGTAAAAATATCAATTATTTATTAAATAGTTCTTTAATAAATTTCTTTATGCTCAAATATTAAAATATCCAAAAATGAGAAAAAGCTCAAATCACATTGCCTAAAAAAACTTGTCATACATATAAAATGTGACATGACGCGATCACATTTTAAAAAAATTTTCCGATTTTATAATTATTGATGAATATTCTTAGTACATAATAAGCACAATAAGCACAAAAGCACAATAAGCACAATAAGCACAATAAGTACAATAAGTACAATAAGTACAATAAAGTACGGTAAATGCGACTGGTGAGGTCTCCTCTGTACAATAAAGTACGGTGATATAAGTAATAAACACAAAACACAATAACAACGTGGCTTTAAAAACATCCGATGTCTGAAATATACATATTATTAAAATTAAAAAAACGTTAAATTATTTTTATTAATTTTTAATAATATTATTTTTATATTTTTGATTATTAATGAACTCATTTAAAGAATATTTTCCAAAATATCACAGTAATCGATCAGAAACAATCAGGAATAATCAGAAGTAATCAGAATTAGAAATTTGAATTTTATTTTTATAAATAAATGAAAATAAATAAATGATAATAAATAAAATAAATAAATTAATATATAATAATTAACATTAAAAATTGAAAACAACACATATTTATTTATTAAAGTTTAATGCATTCGATCAATTTTGGCTGCAAATGATACAAATGCAGATTATCACTTTCCTGTAAATTCTATATGTTTCAAGTGTTTTAAATAATTTAGTTAGTTTATATGTGATTAATAATATTATGCATTTTTACCCTTGTTTTGTTAAATGGTTATAAGAGTGCTCTTGGAAGTTACACCATTGTCTTATTATTATTTATTTATTGTCTATTATTATTATTATTGTCGTCTCACTATTGTATTATTTACTAAACATTTATAAAAACACATAAAACATATAAAAGCAGCACAAGGGTTCAATTTTATTAATTTGTGCACTAGCATAAAACATCTTTCTATAAATTCCTTTTTTTTAATGATTATTTTTGGTAGCTTCCATTTTTTTTTTTTTATTTATTTATTTGTTTTGTTGATTAATTAAACATTTGTCCTATCTGTTTCATTTATTCATATTTTATTTTTCCAAGATAATGTTGTCAAATTATTAAAATTTTAGTAATGAATAATTTTCATTAGAAATGTATTCAATATTGAAAGTAAGTAATCATAAGATTCATAAACGGTTTTCAATAATATTCAGAATTTACAAGAAAATTATTTTGATGGACAAAACAGAAGATGATTTAGAACTCTGGAAGTCTTCTATATTGCACCTTCTTTATTCTGAACCTTCTTATTCTGCATCTTCTTTTTATGACTGCATCTTCTTCATACTGCAATATCTATACTGCAGTTATACATGACAAAGAAATTACTTACCAATTTAGTTTCTTCCTTTTGAGAATTCATTATCTCATTTTCCTTGAATTGTTTATGTATTTTAGCCCATCTGATTCTTTACGATCACATACCCAAGGATAACCCTTGAAATCTACATGGTGATATATGGCGTTATCTCCTCCGTGAGATTTACAGATTACAATGACCAATATTATTATTTATTTTTTGTTATTTTATTAATTTTTTCATTACACATCATTTTTATAGTTAGAATTAAGGAAATCCGTGCCGTGTAACTATTTTTTTTTTATAAAAAAAAAAAAATAAATATACCAGTAAAAAAAATAAAAAACAAAAAGAGTTGAAAACTTGTTATTATACACAATGGGATTTTTATGTAATACAACAACAATATAGAAACGAATATTGTTGTCGTAAAGTTACCCAATTTAACTTTATTTAAAACATCTTGTTTTTGTTTAATCAATCAAACGACGGCTCAGATCAAAATATACGTTCATCTACTTATACAATGTTCATGTGTGAAGTGTTCATCATTTTCCCTCAAGTAAAAGATAAATTATCCCGATTGTCTCAAATGTCAAAAAAATAAAATAAAATAAAATAACATAAACTAGATGGTTGTAAACACAAACTAGATAGTTGTAAACACGTACACACACACACGCGCACACACACACACACGCACACACACACACTGTATGTGTACCTATATATGAATGAGATCTTTATTTTTAAAAAGACAAATATTCTTTAAAAAGGAAAACTAACAAAAAAAAAATTAATTTAATATTTGTTACAAACATGTTAATTTTTTCAAGTATGTCAAGTTGGCATTTATTAGTCATCCTTTGTAGTAGTGAATCTTGTAAAAAAAAAAAAAAATATTTAACGGAAATTAAATTGCTTTACCCGAAAAATAAAAAACTTTAATAGCACGCTATACATTATATATATATATATATATATATAAAGATAAAGATAGATATAAATATAAATATAAATATATTATTATTCAAATTACAGTTTTAATGTTTATACAGATATAGCGTCACAAGAAAAAAACTTTAAATTATTATTATTTATTTGCATCAACATATCAATAATAAAAAAAAAATAAAAAAAAAAAATAAATAAATAAAATAAATAAAATAAATAAAAATAAAAAATTAATGCAGTTTATAAGTCTCTCCTGCTGTGCCAAGTCGTACAAAATATAATGTGTAATGTTCTCATTTGTTTATAAATACAACCTTTGACTTTTACCATATAAAAAATATATTTTGTATAATAATCTAGTGCTATATTTTATTATTGTATGCATATATATATAAAATATAGGTATTGTTTTTTTTTTTCTTTGGTGTTTTTTTTTTCTTTTAGAATTTTTTTTTATACCCATTCTTTGCTAATTATTTCAATTATTTTTTTTTCATTACATTAAGTATCTTTTATAAAAAAATTTCGGTTAAGAAATTTTTATTTTAAAAAATTAGATGGAAATTAGCAAGAATAATAATCATTTAGTTCCAATTGAATTATCAAGATCTTTATTATTACAACAGCAGCAACAGCCGCAACGTTATTTAAATTTATCAATGACCCCTTTACAAACGCCACCAATTATTACCTCCTCGTATAACAATGGCGTCAATGGTGTAGGCTCCGTGACACCTCCACCTGATTCGAATAAACCAGTTCAACAATTAAGAATAACACCTAATCCAAATTATTCGAATGGTACTTTTGTAAATATGCCTGCCAATTTAGGTATGACAACTCCATTCACTGTGAATTTCGCTACCGGTACACAGCAACAGCCTCCGCCTCAACAATTTCTTGTTAATAATGATAATAATAATAATAATTGCAATAATGTAAACAAATCAAATACCTCTCGTGATGTTAACAATCATCACCCTCCCACTAATAATCAACGTTTACCTTCGGATAGACCCGAATCCATAGTATTTCTTTATCAAATTCCGAATGATGCAAAAATTTATCTTATTAAATGCGTTGAGGTTTCTCAACTATTGGACATTGATCCTCGTAGTATGGAAGATAATATGTCCAATAAACAACCACCATCTATTCAACATAATCATCAAGTTTTAAAACAGAATCTCGCACAACATCTTGCTGTTCGTCTACAGAATCCTCCTCAACATCCTCAATCACACGCTCCACATTCTTCTCATTCTTCGCAAAATCCTACTCCTTATCAAATACAACAACAACAACAACTTGCTCTTCAACAACAACAACAGCAACAACAACAACAACAACAACAACAACAACAACAACAACAACAACAGAATCTTAGACATCATCCATATCAACAACAACGTAACGTTTCCAAAACTTCACCAAATAATAATCCAGCAGTAAAAAATATTAAAACTCAAGCTCTAGAGGTTAATAACAATAACAACATTTCTAATAATAATAATACCAATACCAATGTCGTTAGTCAAGCTCCAGACGATCTACAACAACAATTAGGAATGAATAATAATATTGAACAACTCATGATGACTACGCCATCTCAAAATTTTGGTGGAGCTACTGCATATATGATGACTCCCTCAGCCACTCCCCATATGAGGCATGATCAACTAGTCACTTCTGACTTCTCAAACTTTTTGACGTCTCAACAACAACAAGTGGCTATGCTAACAGCTCAACAAAACCTTTTCGAACCTACATTTAAAAATGAAACCGCCAATTAATAATTGAACTTATTTTTATTTCTTTTGTTGCTATTTTTGTTTTTATTTAAGATTCATTAATTAGAAAAAAAATAATCAAAAGATTTGTAAAAAAAATTTATCTCTATATATTCCATTTTCACCCTAAAAAGAAATATGGATTTTTTTTTTTTTTTTTAATTATGCAAACAAATCTTTAGAATTTTTTTTTTTCTAGAAATAAGAAATAATTTCCTAAGTTTATCGGTTATTATTAATTATTATTATTATTTTTTCAACAATTGACTTCTAGCTCTAGCTTATAGCTGATTCGATTAGTTTTCGTTTACGTTTTTATTAGTTAACTTCTTTACGATAAATTTTAAGGTCAAACCTCATATTTTATGTACAATATAAGTTTAGTTTAAGTTATATGTATATAGCAATTAACTTGTATCCAATATTTTGTCTTCATATTTCTTTATTTTCATTGTCTTTTATCTTCTTATTTTTTTTTTTTCTTGGCGGGATCGTAGGCGAGTCAAGGTATTTAATATTCTGTTTTGGTTGAAATCCCTTACTTTGGTTTATTTTTCCTTTTTAGGACTCGGACATTTTTTTTTTCCAAATCATATGTGTTATTATGCCTTTTTTTGGTTTCTTTTATTATATATTCTAGTATAACGATAATAATCTCAAATAGACATTTCACAATTTATTGTCAGGTTTTATTTTTATATAGACATATTATCTGTTATATGATATAAGGGAATTTTTTTTTTTTATTATTTTTACTATGGACATTATAGTATAGTAGGTTTCTAAGGTTTCTTTTTAGATTCACATTTTATTTATCTTATCCTAAAAAAAAACCTGTAGAAATTCTGATGATTTTTTCTATGCAAATAACATCTTTCTTTTATCTAAAAAAAAAATTATTTCAACCCCACACAGCTTATATTTATACCTACAAACAAAAA
Organism: Diversispora eburnea; assembly: GCA_910592015.1. NCBI lineage: Eukaryota > Fungi > Glomeromycota > Glomeromycetes > Diversisporales > Diversisporaceae > Diversispora > Diversispora eburnea. The sequence continues at coordinate 8,289 of CAJVPK010001184.1, forward strand.
AAAAAAAAAGAAAAAAAGGATACAAAGTAACAAATGAAAATTATGGTTACCTAATAAATTAAAAAAAAAATATATTTCTTTTGGCATTATTTTTTATTATAATAATTATTTAGATTCAATTTATCTGGTGGACATAATTTAACCAGAATTTCGAATCTAATAATTAAATGTCAAATAGAAATTTATTTTTTTTTAAAAATATATATATAGTTGTAATTTAAAGTGTGAATTATTAAATGTATTTTTCAAATGTTTTCATAATCAGATTCATTGTTTTTTATTTTTTATTTCTTATTTTTTTTTTTATCTAGGTGTTTCTAAAAGAAAATGAAATAAAAAGTTACAAATTTTAGGTAAGTAAGGAATCTGGAAAAACATTTGGTAATAGTTTAAAAACGTATACTTTTGATATATGTGAAAAATTTATAAAAAATACAATAAACAAAAGGATATTAATATACTTTGTTCTAGTCCATTCACATTTATTTTACATTTTATCATCTTGAATTTCATACTTTGGTCAATGAAGTGGATGATTTTTTACATGAAATTTATAACCTGGCTTGGGAATAGAAATTTTATTCTTTCAATTTCCTATGTCTAAAAAATTAAGAATAAATAAAGTATACAAAATTTTCACTTGTGAATATATTTTACTTTGATTGGTTGGTAAAATCTAAACATAAAAAGCTTTAATGGATTAAAATATGCGTAAAATTCAATATAATAAACAAAGAATATAAAAGAATATATTTCTTAAAAAATTAAAAGATTTCTTATTTACTTCATAATCATTAATTGAGTTATTGTTTCTAATAGGTGTTTCATAAAGACTATTATAACAAGCAATTATCCATAATAAATTAGATGCATAATTATTCATACGAAGGGCACATATTCTAAAATTTAAACCATATTTGTTTTGAGAACCTTTTTCATAATAATAAAGTGTTCATTTAGATCTTGCTATTCCGCTAAGAATTTGAATTTTGAATGTTACCATTTCTCAATGAGAAAATGAAACTATAATTTGTTTCCTTACAAACATTACAACCTCCCAGAATTTCGTCATCTCTAACTTTAATAATAACTACTATACCAGCGTGACCAAGGCACATGTTCCAAAAAGTTGTGATCTCTACTTCCTCCCAAAATCAACTGAAATTCATATGGATAATTTGTTGAAGAATAAGTAGGGATTTTACGATCAATCCAGGAGAAAATTTCTGTAGCATGTTCATCAGAAATAATAGTTGAAAAAGGTTCTTTTATTCTGGCAGGCAATTCAACAGATCTTGCTAGTAAAATTACTGATTTCATTGGTCGGTCAGGAGTTAAAAAAATCTTCCCAAAGTTGTTTGCCTAGAATTCGATATAAGGTTTTTCTTTATCCATCACCAGAAATATGGAAATATCTAATATAAAGTAGGCATTGTTGTAGAGTAGTTTCTAAATTTAAAAAATGATCTTTATTTCTTCTTCGATAATTTCCCACTTTAATAGTATATTCCTTCCATTTGTATATTATCGCGTCTAGAGACATTAAAGCAGATTCTTGGAATTTTCAGCACCAAAAATAAGATTGGGATACTTTACAACGATGTCATTACAAAAATTTTCTAAATCTTTAAAGTTATTGTTAATAAAAATTGAATGGATGTACAAGAGAAAAGTATGTTTTTAACCAAGAAGCTTTATCCATAATAAGAATAGTTTCTAATTTTTTTGTCAATTCTTCAAGTTTAAATTCGCCAACATTAAGTCAAAAATAATTATAAACCGCCATAAATATATCACATAAAATAAATAGTAACAATTAATAATTGTATCTTTTTAATTATTGAATAATATCAAAAATTTGAGATGAAAGATTTCGTATAATATTTTTTTTGACATTATTAATGTTAATGCTTTACGAAAATTTAAGTGTGCAATGAAATTTTCTTAACCATTTTTGTCAAAGTCCAGTAAAATTTTTTATCAATGGTATAAATAAAATTTATCTTTAAATATAAATACGTATTTGACAATTGATAAAAATAATTAGCATTTATTAAATAAATTTAAACTTGAAATTTAAAAATTTGATTAATTCAAAAGAATCAAAATCGAACGATTTGAATACATAAGTTTTTTCATTTATTTAATAAATTATGTATTTATTAATTTATGAGAATATAAATATAATTTCAATGTAATAAATATATAAATTGATATTTTTTAAAAAATAAATCCCTAAGTGGTTTTTCTATTGACTTTGAAAACTTCATAATCAACAATTGAAAATTTGTTTGTTGCCGTTCTAATAAGTTTTTCATAACAATCATGATTATAACAATAAGATTCATTATCCATAGTAAAATTAGATACAATGCTATACAAATAAATGGAACCCTTTCCAAAATTTGGTCCATAAATATTTTGAAAATTTTTTCCATAATAAAAAAGTGCATATTCAGGTTTTTTTACTCTGCTAAGAATTGAATTTTGAATGTTACCATTTTTCAATGTGAAAATAAAACTATCATTTGTGTTCATATAGGTATGATTCTTTGTATTATCCCACATTAAAGGATTATAACCTCCTAGAATTTCGTCTGTTCCTTTAACTTTTATAATAATTACTGTACCAGTGTGACCATGGCACATGTTCCAAAAAGTCTGTGGAGAAAACCCATCTTTGCTTCCTCGTAAAATTAGTTGAAATTCATATGGATAATTTGTTGAAGAATAAGTAGGGATTTTATGATCAATCCAGGAGGAAATTTCTGCAGCATGTTCATCAGAAATAATGGTTGAAAAGGATTCTTTTACTCGAGTAGGTAATTCTTGAATTAATACTGATCTCGCTGGTAATATAATTGATTTCATTGGTTGGTCGGGAGATACAAAATGTTGCATTAAATCTTTCCAGAGCTGTTTGTCAAGAATTTTTTTATAAGGTTCTACTTTATTCCAAATATCATCACCAGGAATATGGAAATAACGAATATGAGGTAAACATTGTTGTAAAATATTTTTCAAAGTTAAAAAATTATCTTTATTCCATTCTTCAAGGTTTGTGGGTAAAGTAGAATTTTGAGAAATTCCCCACTTGATAGTATATTCCCAAATTTTTCCTTCTTTGATTTGTATATCATCACGTTTAAGAATAGATACCAAGGCGGATTCTTGAAGAGATGTAAAATCATCAGAATCAAAAACAAGATTAGGATATTTTGCAACAATGTCATTACAAAAATTTTCTAAATTTTTAAAGTTGTTATTAAGAAAAATTGAATGATAAACAAGAGAAAAGTGTGTTTTTAACCAAGAAGCTTTATCTTTAATGAGAATAATTTCTAGTTTTTTGGATAATTCTTCAAGTTCAAATTTATTAGCTGCTAACATTAAGTCAAAAATAATTCTTGTTTCAACATTTTCTAAATTAACAATACCGCCATAAATATATCTATATGAAATAATAGCAACAATTATAATAATTTTTGTATATTTATTATCATATTATCATTAGTTAAAGTATAATAGTATTTTTTTTTAATTATTGAATAGTTATAACTTACTTAAGAATAATATCAAAAATTTGAGATGAAATATTTGGTTTAATAATTGTTTTCACATTTTTCTCATTTGGGGTAATAGTATCTAATTCTTTACGAAAATAAGGTGAGCGACATTTAAGTACGTTAGAGTGTGCAGTGAAATTTTTCTTATCTTCGACTTCAATAATTACATTGTAATCATCTTTGTCATTAAGAAGTTCAGAAAAATTTTGAGATAATTTATCGAAAAATTTTAGTGCCATTTTTTTTTTATATAAATTGTGATATCGAAGAAGACATAAGAACTTTCAATGGAATGGTATATTCTATATTTTATTTCTCTGTAATTTGTTACACAAATGTCAATTTTTTCCGTATCATGCTTTTCTACAATTTAATTTTGAAAACTTGAATTTTTATACAAAGAATAAGTTTAATTTATCTAATATATAGGAATATAATTATAACTTCAATATAATAAATAAGAAAGAATATATAAATTAATATTTTTATAAGAAAGAAAACTTCATAATCAAACAATTGAAAACCGTTCTAATATGATTTCGTATAAAGTATTAATGTTCAGTTATCCATAGTAAAATTAGATACATTACTATACAAACCAAGCATATTTCCTCCAAAATTTGGACCACCACGATTTTAACTGTCTTTTTCATAATAAAAAGAGCTTGCTTAGAATTTAACTTTGAATGTTACCATTTCTCAATGAGAAAATGAAGTTCTCATTTGTTTTCTTATAAACACCAGAAGTAGTAGTATTACCCACATTAAAGGATTATAACCTCACTGTACCAGCGTGACCATGGCACATGTTCCAAAAGTTTATGGAGTAAACCCATTCTTAAAATCAGCTGAAATTCACATGGATAATTTGTTGAGTAGTTTTATGGAGGAAATTTCAGCATGTCATTGTTCATCAGAAATAATGATTGAAATAGGTTCTTTACTCTGGCAGGTAATCCAGAAATCCAACTGATCTTGCTGGGTCTGTCAGGAGTTAAAAAATGCTGAATAAATCTTCCCAGAGTTGCTTATCAAGAATTTTCTTGTAAGGTTCCACTTTATCCATAATATCAGCACCAGATATGAAATATATATGGTAAAGTAATTTTCTAAGTTAAAAAATTCTCCTTATGCCATTATTCGAGGTTTATAGGTAAATTAGGATTCTGAGCAATTCTCCACTTCCAAATTTTGCCTTCTTCCATTTGTATATCAAGAATAGATACCAAGGCGGATTTTTGAAATGTAAAATCATCAGAATCAAAAATAAGATTTGGACACTTTGCAATAATATCATTACAAAATTTTCTAATTCTTCAGAGTTATTATTAATAAAAATTGAATGATAAAAAAGAGAAAAGTGTAATTTTAACCGAGAAGCTTTATCTCCAATGAGAATATTTTCCAATTTTTTGTTAATTCCTCAAGTTCAAATTCGTTAGTTGCTAATTTTAGGTCAAAATAATTCTTGTTTCAACATTTTTCTAAATTAATAATACCGCTATAAATATATCTATAAGATAATAATCAATTATATAACTTATTATCATAAAATATAGTACTTTTATTATTGAATAATTAATAACTTGAGAATAATATCAAAAATTTGAGCAGAAATATTAGGTTTAATAATTTTTTTGATATTATTTTCATTTGGAGTGACAGTATCCAATTCTTTTGCGAAAATAAAGTGAGTTGCATCATTTAAGTGTTTAGTAAAATTTTTCTTCAATAATTATATTGTAATCATCTTTTTCATTAAAAAGTTCAATAAATTTTGAGATAATTTATCGAAAAATTTTAATGTCATTTTTTGTAAATCGTGATATCGTATCGAATCATTATTGACTCTTAATCAGATCAGAAATAAATTAAAATTCTGTATGCTACAAAAATATCAAAATTTTCCGTTTCAAAACGTATCACGTTTTAAATTTTAAAATTTAAACTTGAATTTTAAAATTTGAATAAGTTTTAATTTATTTAATATATAAGTAATGATAGGAAAATAATAAATATGAAAGAATACATAAATTGATATTTTTTTTCAAAAAATAGAATTCTAGGTAGTTTTCTTATTGACTTTGAAAACTTCATAATCAACAATTGAAAAATTGTTTGTTATCGTTCTAATAGATTTTTCATAATAATTACTATTATAACTCCGAGATAAATTATCCATAGTAAAATTAGATGCATTACTATACAAATGGGCGCCCCCTCCAAAATTTGGACCATTAATATTTTGAGAAGATTTTCCATAATAAAAAAGTGCATATTCAGGTTTTTTTACTCTGCTAAGAATTGAATTTTGAATGTTACCATTTTTCAATGTGAAAATAAAA
>CAJVPK010001185.1:0-14165 GCA_910592015.1 Diversispora eburnea
TTAATATTAATAATTTACCAATAATTTACTGGCATAATTCTAAAGCTTGGATGCTTACTACTTTATTTCAAGAATGGCTTTTGATTTTGATCATAATGTTGCAATAAAACATAATGGACAACGTGTTTTATTATTATTGGATAATTGTGGAAGTCATAAAATCGAAGGTTTAAATCTTTTACATGTTGATATTCATTTTTTACCTCCAAATACAACTTCTCGAATACAACCAATGGATTCTGTAATTATTATGTCTTTTAAAAGACATTATCGTAATTATCATATTCAGTAAGTTTTAAAATTTAAGTTATATAAAATGTTATTTAGTTTAATTATTTAAAATTTTAATTATTTTATTAGATGGATTTTTATACAAGATCTAAAGATGGATATTTTGCAAGCAATCCGTTTTGTAATATTAAGTTGGAATGAAATCACAATTGAAACAATTCGTTGTTGGAATCATACAAATATTCTTATCTTTAATGAACCTAATGATGATTTTTATGATATTAATGAAAATGATAATGAATTAACAAATGATGAATTAACAAATAATATTTCTAAAAATATTCAAGCATTTCATCTTCCCAATGAAATAAATGTAGAGGAATTTCTTTCAATGCCAGTAGAAAATATCATTTATGAAGTTTTAGAAGTGTATTAATAATATATTATTTTAATAGACCAAATGTCAGATTATCATATATAGCCTCATAAATGGTTATCTACAGATGTAGTATGATCAATTTTTTAAACAGACTACTCGTTTATTATACTTTGAATATAGATAGTTTCTAATAATTAAAAACAAAATATATTATTTTTTGAAAATCAAAATTATCAATGAATAAGTAAATTAATGCAAGATTTAGTAAGAAAATTATATATTGAATTTGCTAATCAAAATATTAATCTATTTTATTTCTCCCCCACAAATATATATTTCAATATTAGTAAAAGTAAACAGTAATATATATTTATCAAGATATTGCTTCTTAAATGAGATTTCTTTCAGTAGCTGATATCTGAAGTGGTTGAAGACCTCCAAAAATATCTCGATTATGAGGTGGTTGAGGACCTCCAAATTCTTCAAATTCTTCTGGTTTCTGTGTCCTTGTCCTTTCAAATACATTTTGGAAAAAAACTTTGTTTGATATAATCTGCTAATAATATTTATTGAGCGCAAGAAGAGGAATTATATAATACATAACCACACTATTAAGGTATAATATCTAAACGCATTGAAAATTTCAATTAATTAGAAAGCAAAACAATTAATAATAATAATTTTTTTCGTATAAATAAAAAAGAATTTGAAGACTGACCTGAATGATCACTTGTAGTATATCTCAAGAAAGGCGTTTACCCAAGAACCCCAAAAGATTCTACTTTTTCCTTTATTTGAAAATGGAGCATTGAAAATTCAAACCCGGCCATATTTGAATAGAGAATACTTAATTCTTCAATGTCAGCACCTGAAAAACTGTTAATATTGATACCATCCTTCCGTATTGAATGAGTAAACGCATGAAATTCTCAGTTTTATTTTCTTCAGAGACAATATAAAATGCCCAAATAATGATGATGACAATCGGAACAATCAATATATAAATTTTTAGTAAATAAATGAATAAGTAAATATAAATTAAATATGTAAATATAAATATATGCAAGTATGCATAAAATGATAAATTTACCTTGGAAAATATAATTCTTTAACAATATTACCATTGAAACTTACGAAAAGGGTGCCCATTACAAAATCAAAAATAATTAATCCAAGTTGTAAAACAGACGAGCTACGACTCTTTAAGAGAATTTAATAATGTCAATACACGAAAATTTCCATTTTCTATAATATTCTAAATAAATAAAGATTTCTTTTTTTTTTATCTCTTCCCCGTGCTAATAAGAAAAGAGCGTTAAAAATCAAAATGCTGACATAGCATCCATAAACTTCAACCAATATTTATCCCATAGCTTTCTAATGAAAAATAATTATTAGTAATGATAACATATTAAATAAGTTTAAAATTCAATATATACTCACGTTTTTGTTTGAATCCAAAATCTTCCTCTAAATACTTTGTGGTATGGAATAAACTAATGGATGACATACTTTTATATTCGATCATATTACCTAAATCATCAATAATAGATATACACTTCTTCCTTCTTTGGATGATTCAATATTAAGTGAGATGATCTTTTGACGTCGATTATGACTAACAGTGTTATCAACTTGGTTTTTCCCTTAAAGTTAGTCGTTTAGAATCAATAGAAAGAATTTTAGATAATTCAGTTATTAGATCGAAAGAAAAATCAACTTTTTCAGTCGAATTAAGATTTCAAAGTGCTTGGTGCCTTCTATAGTTAAACGCAGCGTGCCTGTTGTAAAATTTTCAAAACATTTTGAGTGATTTTCTATTAATTACACTGAAATTTACCTGCAATTGTTTCTTTGGATCTAAAAAACCGTCAAGAAAAATATTTAATAAAATAATATCGTTTACATACTTGTATTGAATTTCATGTATACCGTACACTTTGCTTACAAAGTTATTATCAAATTTAGCATAAAATTAGCTATTAGGATAACTAAAGGTATTTCTGATAACTTATACAGTTATCAGAGATTGAACAGAACTCATTATTGTTGCCATTAACAAATTGTCGAGTAACGTTGTTAAGTGATTGTGATATTGCCCATATCTGTTAAAGTTGAAATATTAGAAATATTAGCATTTATCGAGGGACTTATGGAATTTACTAGAAGATTTGAATAACCATTATCCAAATTTCCTGAGTATTAGGAGTATTAGTGGCAAGAAAACTCCACGTATTTAAATTTTTTATTTGTGATACTATTAGGCAGAATTAACAAAATTCCTTGAAAATTTATAACTGATGGTTCATTCAATAAAATTTTTACGGATTCGTTAAGATAGTATCCATAAGCATTGGCATGATTGATTGTATTCAGAAAACAGCTAAAAAATAAATAACCACCATAAGGAATACTTTCTACTGATCATCCTTAGTAAAATTTGAGTGTAATTCGGGTAATTTGGGTAATGTAACATTGTTAAGTGTGACGTTGAGTGTACAAACTTGCCCTATTCCAGTATTATTAGATAATGTAATATTAATTGATAAAGAAGTTTTGGCGCACTAAATTGTGTATCTTATTACGTATTCTATTTTTAAATCATGCACCGTGACGTAGAATTCAAAAAGACTATCGGAATTAGTGGAGCTGCAAATATAACCTTCGTCAATAGTAGCTATGATATTAAATAATGCAGAAGTTCCACTCTTGAGAAGTGTAATATTTCCTTCCGATAACTTTTTAAGATTGAATGTATCACCTCTAAACAAAAAATAAAAATTAGAAAAAATTGTAAAATCTTTATAACATCACATCATCAAACATGTCATAACATAAAAAACTTACATCCTATATTGTTGCCACTCGACATAAGTTACATTCGTCCCAATTATCCTTATAAACTCTTTTTCTGGATCAACGTGCTGTTCTTGTTGGGTACTATATATAATTTTCGATGTAAGCCCCAAAATTTACTTCATTTCATAGTTTAGAATAAATATTTGAATAAAAGTAATAATAATTTCATTATTATCAAAGTTGATTAAATATAATATGTAATATGATATGATTATATTTACTTATATAAATTGCCATTCCAATCAATAATACGTCCACATTCTTCATAAGTATTAATTGCATTAAAGTATCTAACAAGTAATAAGACCTTTTGAAGCGCGAATATACTTATAGGGTCTAGGTAATACATCAACAACACTAAGACTTTTAGTAATGCGTCATTTAAATTCTTGAATCCCAAGTCTTTGTTTATTTCACTGACTGTTCCATTGGGATGAATAATGCGTAAGGTAACACTGGTCTCGTCCATAGTTCAGCAGTAGATGAATTTTTATTAGGATCACTATTAATAATTTGATGAATCACCGTCCCATCAAAATATTTCCCATTTATTATATCTGTGAGGGTGTGTCGAATGAATTCATTTCATTGTCCAGATACCGGAAAAAATTGTCATCCACGATATTAGCAAAACCATTAAATTTAAACTTGATCGTCTCATTATGATTTGATGAAATTAAATTGAATAACTTGGAAGTTTTTTTTTTATTTAATGTTAAAATGAAATATGTAATGAATATAAGAAAAAAAATTTGTTATACTAAGTTGCTTCTAAGTTATAACCATAAGGGCTGATTTGATTACATTCGATTTTGTCACATAAAATTAAAATTTTTATTGATTTTTTAGACGAACTTGATACAATAATATGATCAGGTAAGAAGTTATAATAATTGAATCTATATTAAATAAGGAATCGTAAGCTCGATCTAATTTAGATAAAATAATTTTGATATCTTTTTTTTTTTGTTGCTGTCGTCGTCATAATTTCTCGATTAAAAAATAAATAAGTTGAGTGTCTAATTCATTTCCAAATTTAATTTATTGATAATCATATTCAAATGTCAAATAACACAATTCATTGATGAAAATTAAATAAATTTAAATTATGAATAGACTTAAAATTTAAAAAATTCAATTAAAATTTTTTTTCAAAATAAAAAAATAGTGTAAATAATATTAATTATTTTCCTAATTACAAATCAGTTTTCTTAATACCTTAAATATTTCATAATCAATAATTGAGAAATCATCAGTTGTAGTTCTAGATCTGATAGGTTTTTCATAACTACCGTTATTCTTACACGCACTGTAATTATCTAAAATAAAATTCGAACTAAGACTATACATATAAAGACTGTTTCCAAAATGTGGACCATAATTTTCTTGTACACTTTTGTAAACATTATAAATCGCACGTTCAGGTTTTTTTACTCTACTAAGAATTGAATTTCGTATATTGCCATTTTTCAATGAGAAAATAAAGCTGTCATTAGTTTCTCCATAACCATCAGCATTAGCATCCCAAGTTAAAGGATTGTACCCTCCAAGGATTTCGTCTGTTCCTTTAACTTTTATAATCACTACAGTACCCGCATGACCGTGGCAGGTATCCCAAAAAGTTTGGGGTTCAAATCCATTTATACTTCCTTTTAAAATTAATTGAAACTCATATGGAATGTTTGTTAAAGAATAAGTACTTGAATTGCGATCAATCCAAGAGGAAATTTCAGCTACATGTTCACAAGTAATAATACTGGAGAGTATTGCTTGTTCCGTTGTTCTTATAGAGGACACATGTTCATGAGCAATAATAGTGGAAAGTGGTTTTGTTTGTTTTGTTGCACGGGTAGGTAATTTTCGAGCAAAATTTTTTCTTGGTGGTAAAATTATTGATTCCACTGGTTCATCAGGGACCATGAAATACTGATTCAAATCTTCCCAAAGTTGTTCGTCAAGAATTTCTTTATAAGGTTTTATCCTCTTCCAAATATCCGTACTAGAAATATGAAAATATCGAATTAGAGGTAGGCATTGTTGAAGAGTAGTTTTTAAAGTTGTAAAGTTTTCATTGGTCCATTTTTGAAGGTCCACAGGTAAGGTGGAAATCTGACCAATTCCCCAATTAATTACATATTCCCAAATAATCACCTCTTCTAGTTTTAAATCATCTCGTTTGAGGAGAGAAACCAATGCAGATTCTTGAAGAGAAGCGAAATCTTCAGCATCAAAAATGAGACTTGGGTGCTTTGCAATAATATCATTGCAAAATTTTTCTAAACATTTGAAATTATTTCCATTATAAATTGAACGATAAACTAAAAAAAAATGAGACTTTAACCAAGAACTTTTGGTTTCGATAAGATGATTTTCTAGTCTCTCGGTCAACTCTTTGATTTCAAATTCACTAGCTGTTATCATTAAATCAAAAATTAATCTTGTTTCAACATTCTCGAAATTAACAATTCCACCATAAATATATCTTATAAAATAATAATTAATTATTAATTTATGTAACAATTAATAATAACATTTACTAAAAAGAATAACTTACTTAAGAATAATATCAAAAATTACACCAGAAATATTTGGTTTAATAATTTTCTTAATTTTGTTTTTATTCGGGATAATACTTTCTAACTCTTTACGAAAATAAGGTGAGCGACACTTCAACACACTGGAGTGCGCTATAAAAGATTTCTCATTTTCAACTTCGATGATTACATTGTAATCATCTTTATCGTTAAGAAGTTCAATAAAATTTTGGGATAATTTGTCAAAAAATATAAAAGACATTTTTCTTGTAAAAATGTGTGTAAAAAACGTTGAGTATAAAATTGTTTCGAATTCTTATATGGGATGTCCTAAGTACTATGCCATTTTATATATAATCAATATGACCAAAAAGGAATGAATGCATGACTCAGCGAAGTGCATCTCATAACTTTTTAAGCTTTTTCTTTTCAAGCATCTGATGCATGCAGTAAAAGAATTAATATATTTCCAGATTAATCAAAATCAAGTTTATTACATATTATGTATTACAAAGTAGAAATTTATACATGTGATTATATTCTTTAAAGGTCATTCGCCAACGTATTATAATCACATTTCATTTGTATCCCACCACTATCAAGTTTCTTTATTTTTTTTTATATAAATACTTAGAAAAAAATAATAATCAAACTGATTCATTATTAGGTATACACAATATAATAAAATTATATTTTTTCTTAGTTACAATATAGCTGTAGAAGAAACTTTTGAATTGAAAAAAGGTTGAGTATTAAAAAACAATCAGAAATATGGAAAAAGGGGAGCAGGAAAATGGATGACAAAAATAATAAAACCTTACCTTGAGAGTTACTTTTGGCGGGTAATGTGAATAAAACACACAGATGACAGCAAAGGATATGATCGAACAACTTCAAATTCTTGCTGACGAAGGCGAAATTCAAGTTGAGAATAACAAAAGTTGCAAATTGGATTACGAAAAGCATTCATTGGAGAGGAAGCAATACCACCGGAAATTTCAATAATAATTTTCAAGAAATGGAAGAAACAGCAAAATCCAGTAATGAACAACGGTAAAAAAAGTTGTTTAGTAATAATAGTATAAAACGGCAGAAAAAAAAACATAATTTTAAAAAAATAATAATGACAGTGTTTCGAAATTTTGGAATCTCACTATATATGCGGCCTCTAAAATCTCTATGTCCAATATAATAAAGCTTTTATTAAAAGCTTTTATTAAAAGCTCAAAAATTTTTTATTTAATCGTGTGTTATTTTACAAGATTTTAATAAAATCTCGTGATAATTTGATCCAATCTATATTGGATTAATCTCTATTAAAAAAAAAACAAGATAACGGTAAAATTTACTCATAAATTTTAAGAGCGTAAAATATCATTTGATTAATCACATTAAGTTTGTTTATTACTAAATTTTATTTATAAAACCATATTCAAACACCGATAATGTCAAATCACAAAATTCATCGATAAAAGGTTATGTAAAAAAAGAATTTAAATTATAAATAGCTTAAAAATTTTAATTCAATATAAAGAAATAGTGTAAAATAATATTAATTATTTTTCCAATTTCTAACTGTTTTTCTTAATAATCTTAAATATTTCGTAATCAACAATTGAAAAATATTTTGTCGTTGCTGTTCTGATAGGTTTTTCATAATAACCTTTGCTTTGACACACACTGGAATTATCTAAAGTAAAATTATAAATTGGACTATGCATATAAAGATCATGCCCAAAATATGGACCATAATTTTTTTGCATACTTTTGGAAACATTCCCAATTGCATAATCACGAATTTTTACTTTGCTAAGAATTGAATTTTGTATATTACCATTTTTCAATGAGAAAATAAAGCTATCGTTAGTTTTTCCCCAACTGATGGTATTAGTTTTACTCCAAGCTAAAGGATTGTATCCTCCGAGAATTTCGTCTGTTCCTTTAACTTTTACGATCACCACAGTACTCGCATGTCCATGGCAGGTATCCCAAAAAGTTTGAGGTTCAAATCCATTTATACTTCCTCTTAAAATTAATTGAAACTCATATGGAGTGTTTGTTAAAGAATAAGTACTTGAATTACGATCAATCCAAGAGGAAATTTCGGCTACATGTTCATAAGTAATGATGGTAGAAATCTGTTTCGCTTGTTCTTTTGCGCGGGTAGGTAATTCTTGAACAAAAATTGTTCTTGGTGGTAAAATTATTGATTTCACTGGTTCATCAGGAGCCATGAAAAATTGACTCAAATCTTCCCAAAGTTGTTCGTCAAGAATTTTCTTATAAGGCTTTATCCTTTTCCAAATATCCGTACTAGAAATATGGAAATATCGAATTAGAGGTAGGCATTGTTGAAGAGTAGTTTTCAAAGTTGTAAAGTTTTCATTGGTCCATTTTTTAAGGTCTGCAGGTAAAGTGGGATTCTGAACAATCCCCCACTTAATTACGTATTCCCAAATTATCACTTCTTCTAATTGTAAATCATCTCGTTTTAGGAGAGAAACCAATGCAGATTCTTGAAGAGAAGTGAAATTTTCAGCATCAAAAATGAGATTTGGATACTTTGCAATAATGTCATTACAAAATTTTTCTAGTTTTTTGAAATTATTTCCATTAAAAATTGAACGATAAACTAGAGAAAAATGAGATTTTAACCAAGAACTTTCAGTTTTGATAAGATAATTTTCTAATTTTTTGAATAATTCTTCAATTTCAAATTCATTAGCTGCAATCATCAAATCAAAAATAAATCTTATTTCAACATTCTCGAAATCAACAATTCCACCATAAATATATCTTATAAAATAAATATTATTTATTAATTTATGTAACTCATTATTACAATTAATAATGCATTTTACTATAAAGAATAACTTACTTAAGAATTATATCAAAAACTGCACCAGAAATATTTGGTTTAGTAATTGTCTTGATATTGTTTTTATTCGGGAGAATATTTTCTAACTCTTTACGAAAATGAGGTGAGCGACACTTTAATACGTTAGAATGCGCTTTAAAGGATTTCTCATTTTCAACTTCGATGATTACATTGTAATCATCTTTATCGTTAAGAAGTTCAATAAAATTTTGAGATAATTTGTCAAAAAATATAAAAGACATTTTCTTTGGAAAAAATGAGTGTAAAACGTCGAGTTCGAATTCTTGTATGGAATATTCTACCATTTTTATATAATCAATGTGACCAAATTGGAATGAATGCATGCAATAAAAGAATAAAGAATATTATTCCGGATTAATCTAAATCAAGTTTACGCTAATTATATTATTATCATTATAGCTTAAAATTTCAAAAAAGGAAGATATAATTTCTATTTGGTAGATTTACTAATACTTTAATTGTATAAAAAAAAAAAATATAAATCTTTTAATATAATAAGGTTTCAGGGTAAGTCGCGCTCTATTATTTTTAATAATAATAAATTATGATGTGTGTGATTTCTTGAATAATTGGAATTTCTTGCTAGATTTAAAGATTTAAATTCAGCAAGTGCTGGTGTGTCGTTTTATTTATTGAATTATATTTTACCTAGGTGTACTGAAATTTTAATTGTTCATTAAGCTTCAATATTTCAAAAGGGTATTGAAAGTTTAAATAATAAAAGAAAAATGTTGTTTTTTGATACAATCATTATTTTTTAATTCTTGTATGGGAATTCATTTAAATAAGTTTGTAATTAACATGATATTTATTTATTTTATTACAGATCTTTAAAATATTAAAGAGTTACTCATTTATATTACAATGATTAGTGAAATAATAATGCATTTTGTTTTATATATATGAAAGAATTATTTATTCTCAGATTTGCTTGTCCTTTTTTTTTTATTTGAAATTTAAATTTATAAACCAAAAAAAAAATAAGTACATAGTTAAAGTACATGTGTGCATAATCTGGAAATTAAATTTCTAATATGTTTCTTCTCCATAATAAACTTTATTGCTCGAAAAATGATTTATTTACACAATGTTTGTGATACATCTAGAGTAATCAGCATCCAATTAAGTGTATTCATTCCTCGTAATGCATGCCATATGTATACTTTCTTCCTTGTAGAAAGCAATAAATACATCCACTATATTATTCTTAGACTAATTTGTTATTGTAGTATCTGCGAAATTCATTCTTTTCAAGGTACCATATTCCAGGTTTTCACAGGAAACACATATCCTTCCCAAAGCTTATCCGAAAACACTTTCTCACAAAACTCAAGGACATCTGAGGTTTTACTAAGTCGCAAGTCTTCTTTCTCGTGCAAGTGAAGATAAAGTGATCGAACAAGCATAAAGAGAACATCTTGAGGTTGAATAAAAATTGGAGGCTTTGATTTCATAAATCGTAATGAGCGAAAGGGTAAGATTGGACCACAGCCATTCCACTGCTGAATTTACGGATTCACGAATTTATGTTGAAATCATACTAATAAGCATTGATAGAACTCCTCTCTCCTACAATCGAACCACACCAAAAATCAACTAGTATGAGTTGGCTGTCTTTATCAACAAGGATATTGGTCAGTCGCACATCTCCATGCAGCGATTTGGTGGCATAGACGGAGTTTATTCACAATTTTCGTGAGATATGATACAGAGTTTAAAGTTTATTTGAATGATGTAACTGCATGTGCTAATAGCATCGCATTCACGGACGAATCAACAGGAACTATAACACCATTGGCAGAAATTTCACACAATTTTACTAAAATTCTTATCTCATTCTATTCTTAAATATATCGGACCGATTTGCAAGTTTAACAACCACATTTTCATTGTCAATGATGCTAAATACTGTAGAGATTTGTGTGAATGCAATTACGTCATCTAAATCTACTCTTAGACCTAAAAGTCAAAAACAGAAATGCATGTACTTGCAGATGACGGAGATAAAAGAATTGTGTAAAATATATAAAATATCTGTCATTAGGTAGAAACGTAGATATCGGGAGTATTCGAGTCTCTCAAGCTCATTTGATCGGAATACAATACACTGTATAACCGGTAATCCATTTCCCCTGCCTGAATAAATATGATGTCATAACAATTTGGCAAGAATCCCATAACCACAGGGTTATGGTGTATGGTCGGACTCGTCCTAGATTGTTTTTTGTGAAGCAAGATCCTTGACATTTTATTTCGCCTATAGCCTCTACTGTATGTGAATTTAGAGAATAACCTTTAGTGTGAGTGGCAATATTGGAGGCCTTTCCGTTGAGGAATATTAACTGATGGCTGTCCACAGCTTTAACAGATCCATCATCTAGCTGTGTCAGTATTTCTTCTGTAAAGTATTTTTGATAGTCTATTTCAGCATCACTTGTTAGTGGTTTCTCGAATGTGAGTGTTTCCGTTGCGGGTTCAAACAAACAGTGCTTGACAGTGTTGTGGGTGAATTTATCCCACGTTTTAGTGAGGCTATGTGTTGTTGCATACAAAATAGTTTCATAATGAGACACTTTTGCTTCAGTCTCAGCACGAAAACTTTTGCTCTTTTCCCATTCCAATCATAATTCACCTTCGGCTTTTTTACGCTTTTCTGTTTCAGGCTCTAATTGCAAAACTAAATGAAACAATTGAAATTGTAAAAAACCATTTTACATTAACATAATAGCAACAGGGTGCAATATCTTACCCTGGGTGGTAAAGGCTATGCATTATCAATGTAAAAATGTACAAGTTAATAAGCATCATAAAACATTATACCAAACATTCCCTTAAATAAGGATCCTGTCGTAATACCATTTTTGAACTGTCAACCATCCCTCTTACATTTTGATTGTGAAATAAGATTATTGCAATATTCGCTTATTAATTATCTTGCTCTACACCTTTGATTTCTTTAATAAATTGAGCAATTATTGTTGCAGGTCTCCTTTTAAGTCATATTGTATAAGTTTTTCTTTGGTTAAAAACAGGAAACCTAGACTGGCAATATCTTAGTTTTTGATAATTTTGATGTATTCGGGCTTAAGAAACAGCTTATCTTTCTTTTTTTTTCAAGAAATTCAATAAGTTGTTGCGAACGCCACTCCTTAATTTTTTTACTTGGCAATATTCTCCGCAGATGCGGTTTCAACATTCTCCACATAAACTATTGTTTTTTTGCTAAGGAAAATGAGCAGTTCCTCTATAAACAATATCTACAATACACTAATTACCAGTAGACTTTTCCTTTAACAAGGGAACGTTAGTACAGCAAAATCATAATATTTTTAATTCTGATTGATAAAATCTTCAATAAGCACATGAGACTTTGTACTTTATACTAAATTATAATATACTGTATATTTTTTATTATTGAATAAAAAGGAGATCTCGCTTGTCTAAGAAATAAATTATGATATCAATTTTCTATTAACGTTAAACGAATATAATTATAATTGAATTGTAAATTTGATATCTTATTTTTAAACTTTATTAAATTGATATAAAAAATAGATGAAAACTAAATTATTAAATATAACATCTAAATTACATTTTGCAGCATTGGTTTTGTCAAAATGTTTAATATCGCTAATATCTGTATCTGCATCTATTAATTTCATCATGCATTCATTTAAAACTTATTAAATTGAAATATCTTCCGTATCTTCATTATTTATATTTTTCTATCATTACTATCATCATTTAATGTACAATTAAATAAAATTAATAAATTAATTATTTGTGTGATTCTATTTATGGCACCTGAGAAAAAAGGAGGATATATTCAAGCATCTGCCATATATTCTTTTGGCATGGTTATGTTAGTAGTTCAAATAAGTATCCACCATATTATAGTATTCCACATGATGTAACTCTTACTATGAACATTTGCAATGGACTTAAACTTGAATTATGTTGGCATATTGAACCTCTCAATCGCCAAACCGTCGAAGAATTGAAGATCTCAACTTGATGAATATTATTCTAAAGAACATAATAATGGGATAAGAAAGCAAGTCAAAACAGCGGATGAATCAAACGAGATATTATTCAATTTGATCTATTCTGAATCAATATATGCAATTAGACTTATACCTGAATATGATATGCATGTATTTAGTAAACATATTTTGCAAAAAATAAATTTATTTACTTTTTCTTAGAAAAAAAGGGTAATTTTATATTAATTATTCATTTAGATTCAAGACAGTATTTTATTCAATTCCTGAATATATTATTGGAAAATTATTTTCTTAAATTATCTTTGTCCATTATATTTAATTTAAAAAGTTTATTAACTATATATAAATTTGTATAGTTGAAGATGAAGAAGAAAATGAAGCTCAATAAATGGACTATAAAATTTTTTTCAACTGGAAATTAATGGATTTAGGATTAAATTTTTAGTTTTAAAAATATTATATTTTATTATTATTTATTTATTTTATTTAAGTTTATTTGATATTTATTTATTATTTTTTTTTTCGATCATGGAATTATAAAATATGGCTTTATTTAATCATTTAAAATAAATCAAAATCATTATTGTCTTGATATTTCTAAAATCTAAAATATTTGTAATTATTATTATTTATGCTTATTATAAAATCAGCAATATTTGGGTAAGAATATAAAAAAAATAAATAACTAAAGTGGGGCCGTTACTTAAAAAATGTAATTATTAAATCTCGAATCATTCGATTATTACGCGTTTCATAATAAACTATTTATAAATATTTTTAGCAGATCCTAGAAAAAACGACTTGTTGGTAAGTTGCAGAATATTATTATAACATTGATTATACTTTTATGATATTTATAATTCGTGATAATGTGTTATAAGATTTTAAGATTTTTAAGAGTGATTAAAGAAAGTTGATAAAAAAGTAAAAAAAAAAATGATTTAATAAGAGTACAAATTTAATATTTTCGAATATTGTCATGTTTATTCATGATTATCATTTATGGGATTCCGTTAGTCGTTAAAAAAATTTATTTTATTTATTAATTTTTTTTTATTAATAATTTATTTATTTCATTTAATTAATTTATTTATTTTATTTTATTAATTTATTTGTTATCAATTTATTTAATATTTTGACAAAATGAATCGATGCATAGAATTACAAACATTATATACTATCTATTGTCGCGGTCTGCGCAGAACAATGTGGGAAGTCAAGCCAATCAGTCTCAATAAATTTAGGATGATCACACAATA
>CAJVPK010001186.1:0-14164 GCA_910592015.1 Diversispora eburnea
TAATACACTTATCGGGGGCATAAAATTTTTTAAAAAAAATTAAAAAATATATCAGGTGCCTGATTTTTATTAGGTGATCGATAGATCCCTGATATATTTATATTACACCTATTGGGAACATATCAGTTGCCTATCAGTTACCTATTAGCCATCTCGATAACTACCCAATTGGCCCCCGATATATACCCGAAATACGGATTTCGACCTGTGAAAATAACAGCAGCAATATATATAGAAATGTTAAAAAATAATTTAATTTCATTTATTAATAGTTTAGAAAATAGTAATAATTATATTTTTCAAGAAGACAATACTTCAATTCATATTGCAAAAATAGCAAAAAAATGGAAAAAAAATAATAATATTAAAAGTTTTCCATGGCCTGCACAAAGTCTAGATTTAAATCTCATAGAAAATTTATGGAATGAATTAAATAGAAAAGTCAGGTCATATAAACTATTACCTAAAAATAAAGATGATTTATGGCAAATTTTGCAGGAAGAATGGTTCAAACTTGGAAAAGATAAATATAATAATCTTGTTAATAGTATGCCTAATCGTATTGCTGCTGTTATTGAATCTAAAGGTTATCCCACAAAATATTAACAAATAAATTATTATAATAAATTGAATTAAAAAGTTCTTGAAATAATCATTAAAGGTTGCTACATGTAAAAGTTTTTATTTATTAAGTACTAATAAAAATTATATTAAGTAACATTAAAGCTGAGAATATATTCAGACATTTAATTAAAATTGAGCTAATAAATAATGATTGAATTCTAGAGAATAATTTTCGAACGTCCAGTGTTCAACCGTTGATATTAAATTCAATTTGTAAGCAAAAATTCTAAAAACTTCAGAAATAATGCTCCTTATTCTTGTCTATAAGATTAATTAGTAACATGTTTGATGGTTTATTAGTAAATAATAAACTTTTATATGTAGAAACTTTTGATAATCATTTTCGAATATATCAATGTCGATCATTTTATCATTGATATTTTTTAAAAAATCTGAAAAAAAATCTGAAAATTATTATCGAAAGTTATTACATATAAAACTTTATAATTTACTAATAAACTATTAAATATGTTATTAATTAATCTTATAGCGAAGAATGAGGAGCATCTTTTATGAAGTTTTTAGATTTTTTATTAACGAATTAAATTTAATATTAATGGTTGAACACTGAACGTTCAAAAATTATTCTCTAGAATTCAATCGTTATTTATTCGCTCAATTTTAATTAAATATGTCTGAATACTTCATATATAATACACTGTATTCTCAGCTTTAATATTACTTAGTACTACTTTTATTGTTAAATTAATAAATAATAAAGTCTTATATGTGTAAACAATTGACAATTATTTTCAGATTATTTTCTTATTTTTTAAATTTTTTAATAAATTTCGGCCGTTTTTATTCACGTCTAATTAAAGTCAAAATTTTCACTAGATACTATGAAAAACGCTTCTAATTAATATTGTGGATACTGTTCTTGGCTATTATTCCATATAAGATAGTTGGCATTTATCTTTAAAATCCATCGAATGCGATATGGGTAACGTTCAAAGATTAAATTTTTTATTTTTTGTCAATTTTGTTTGAAGCGTAATTTCTCTATGCATAGACATTTAATTTTAACACAAAATATATTATATGATAGCCCTAGTTTAGGGGAATCTAATAAAAAAAAAAGTTTGTGCAATTTAGATCACCCGTTGTGTCACAATTAGCATTTTAATTTTAGTAATTTTTTTATTAATTTTTGTTTGCCCCATGACTTTTGATACCCCACTGTACATCAATAATTTCTTTTTCATCATTTTCTGAACCTGGTTTACATAAACCAAAATCAGTAATATAAGAATTAGTTAAGGATTCATTAACTATATTACCGGGATAAAAATCTTTGTGCACCAGACCAATCTTATGAATTCTATTAAGCCCACGAGCTATACATAATAAAATTTCGATTTAAATCTTTTATTTAACATTTTTCGGAGAAAACCATATTTTGCTTATTTCATAACTATCATATAATTCTTTGATTTTGGATCTTTAATTATGCCATATATTGCAATTACCGATCCACCTGAACTTTAAGTTGATGTTTAATCTAAAAAAAAAAAAATAATTTAGATATATACATATATTTATATATTTGAATGATAGAATATTAAATAATCCAAAGATATTTACTTCTTGTTTAAATGTGTTTGAATCAAAAATATTTAATTGTTTTAAACAAACATAATCTCGGTTTGACCTATGCCAATTTTCACTTTTATGATCCAATGAAATAATAAATCCATCAAGCCATTTAGCTTCGAAAACCTTACCAAAACCTCCTTCATCGAGGTATTCAATATTGTCGAACCTTCCAAATGGTATCAATTCAAGAATCTCTTCATACTTATTTGCATTAAGTTGCATTTGTTGAATATTTTTATCAATTTCTTTGTCACAACTTGTCCATTTATCAAATTCGGTTTGGAATTTTTTGCCATTACAAAAATTACACCAATTTAATCCCGTGTTATCTTGTTGACATCCTTTACACTTTCCAATGGCCTAAAAAGTATTAATAATGTTGATAAGCAATCATAAAAAGCTTTAGTATTAAAGATTATTTAAAACAAAATACTTACGTCTTATAACGTGAATACAATTGATTGTTAATTGAATTATAATTAATTAACAATTAATGTTATTTTAGTATTCGAGTAGCTTGAAACATATATTTTGATAGAGATATTCACATTCTGTAATTATAACATAAAATGTATGAAATACTTTAGATTGATAATTGAATAGAGAGTGTTATTTGATGCGCAATAACTTGAACTTTTTTTTTAATAGATATGGACTTTTTAAAAAAAAATCTACTTGATTTTAATAGAATCCAAAAATTTCATTGCTCCGGGGTGATACATAATCGCTGCTAATCTATAAAGTTCAATACTCTTTTCTTTATCTTCACTCACCCATAATTTTCCATTATAAAAAATATTTCCAAGTTTATGCATAGCAGTTTCATTTCTTCCTGCTATTGCTTACATCAAATGATATAATAAAAGTTCATTTAATTCAGGATCATCACCATTACCAATTTAATTAATTCAATTGCATAGGAAAGTTGTGCATCAGGGCAGCTGCCGCTTTGAATAATTTTAAATCTTCTTCTGGTTCTTTTTTCTATAATATATAATATCCATTCCGAATTTAATAACCTTTCCAATATTTTGCTAAACTATTTCCTAAATCAGAATATTTATTAAAAAATCTCTAAGCTTTTTTGTAATTTTGATCTTCGTGAGCTCGAATTCCTTTCTTTAAATAATCGTGATCGGAAATATTTTCTGAGTTAATATCATATAATTTATCATCTAATTTTACACTAGTTGGTGGATCCAATTCTAAATCTGGAATATCATCGTTAGAGTTTTCTTTTGGAGGGATTTGTGGAGATACGTATTTTTTACATAAAAATTCGATTTTCGAATAAAATTCAGGATCTGATGGTCGTTCCGTTGGATTGGTTTTACATGTTAGATAAAAAAAAAAAAGTTACAAGAGTAAATTATTAAATAATTAAATTTATTAGATAATTAGTTTATAATTTATTACTTTTGCCAAGTTCTTGCTCAATTGAATTTGGATGCGTTAGAATTCCTAACATTTCTTATTTCCCATTTTCAATATGCTCGTGTGTTTCTTGTAAATCCATTTTTTCATATACAATTTTTTGATAACAAAGTTCCCAAATTAGCATTCCAAAACTAGATTTTACTATAATGAAATATGTAATAATTAATTATAAAATATACGACTTAAAATATCAAAGATATATTTACCTAAATATTTCAATTTGGCGGTAATATAGTTTTTCATGAATTACTTCAGGCTCTAACCAGGGAATACATTCATCTCTATATAAACTTGGCATAGGTTTGTCCCTATACATTATGTGTGCCCTTTCAAAATTTGAAATTTTTGCTTCAGTAATCTAAGAAATAATAAAAATATTTTTAATAGATTTGATAGACATAGATTGTCAAGGAAAAAATAATTCTTATTTATCAATATTCTTACAACAGACGTCGTGATGAAATATTCTGGAGCTATGCATAAAATAAAGGCCACTAAATATATCTGTAATTTTGTAGTCCATAAAATGTCAAACTTCGTATAAAATTCTTTTAGATTTCCATATGAAGCCTATTCAAAAATCATTAAATCTTCCTTTACATGAAAGACCATAAAAACCAATTATTTTAGGACATCTACTTAATATTTTGAGAAACGCTTCAATTTGAGATATCTTAATAACTCATTTATATGGTTTACATGCCATATCCATACCACGATAGATTTTTTTTATAACTGTATTATTTGAACCTCTTATATTAACAAATCCACGATCTGGATCCTTAAGTTCAGAATATTCAATGACAAACCCATTAATTAGAGTTAAATTGGTTGATATCTTTTCCACAATATTTTTGGTATCATCATTAAGCTCATTCATCACCTGTTTGTTTTAAATTTAGAGAAATTATATTAAATATAAATTATTAAATTTAAAAACGATTTCAATAAGCAAACATTTCCTAACATGTTAGCATCTTCTAAAATTTGTTTATTCGCCTGTTCCCGTTTTTCTTCTGAAAGAATAGTTGAAAAATACAAATCTTTGCACGCAGCTTCAAATTCTTGGATATGTTTATTATATATTTCTACAATAGTATTCACACTCCAATAATTTCGAATCATTGATATATCTGTTACTTCGTTAACGAAATCTTTAATATTTTTCATTACATTTATTAATCTAAGCCACGATATATAATATTGCTGGTCAGAAAAAAAAATTTTCATTTTCTTGTTTTTTACGTAGAAAGACTTTGACAAATAGCTCAACAATCTCAAAGCGGTCTAGTACATCTAAACATATTTTTTATTATCGAATATGATGTTTAAATCTTCAGTAATTCTGCTGACATCATTGAATAAAGGTATAAATTGATGAATGATAATTTTTTTCATTTTTTTCATTAACCATATTTGTAAAATATTCTATAAAATTGTTCAGATGAAATTCTTTTTCATGGATGGTGCAATGATATATATGTTATATGTATGTTCCCAAAAATCAAAAAAGGAAAATTACAACAATGGCATTGATTATTACAGGTATATACATGTTCTAGAAAAAGTATAAATATACGCGTTACATAGAGTAAATTTTTTGTAAAAAATAATAAATCTTTAAATAGTCTTTAATTAATAAATATAGAATAATTATAATTTTATTTTTTACTTATTGACATAATAAAAATAATAATAATTAAAGAATAATAATAAATAATAACATAATAATATCAATAGTCAAATATGTCCGAGTCATTCGTGATTGATAAAATAGATTCAGAATGGGCTTGTGATTCGAATGAGGTGATAAAGATCAGGTTTGGTAAGTGAAAATATATTAAACGTAATTTAATGTGTTTAATGTATTTTATTTTATTTATTAATTTATATTTTAATAATAACATTTAACATAAAATATTATTAAATATAAATTTTAATATTTCATTCATTCAGTTGACCATAATAACAACGACGAGGAGGAAGGAGAAAAAAATGAATATCAAAAAAGTGTACGCGAATTTTCTCCAGAATTTTCTCATCAAATATTTTCGAATCAACAAATATTCGGGTATACAAATTTGAAAGTAAAGGTAATTAAAATTATTATTATTATTATTATTATTATTATTAAATTTTTTGAATAAATCGAATTAATTCAATTATTTAAAATAATATATAATAATAGTTACGTTTTGCGTCAAGTAGTATGACTACATACTTTGGAGTCACTTATGATGAAAAAATTCTTGATTCAACAACAAATTTAGTTGATGATGTTGAAAAAACATTGAGTGAATTATTACCTGATGGTAAATTTAAAAATTATTTTTATTTATATTATTTTATATTTTATTTTATATTATTTTATATATTTTTTTTTATTTATTATATTTTATTTATTTTATATTTTTATATTATTTTGTATTTAAATTTTTATCTATTTTACTTTTATTTTATTTTATTTTATATTTTATAATTATAGATTATATCACGAATTATGATATTTTCTTACAAAGAGTACAAACGGATGCAGAAACATTTATTCCAATGGGCGAAAAAATTTCGGAATATCGCATTGATAATGATAATAGTGATAAAGTATATGAAATTTATAAGGTAATTAAAATAAATTTATTATATTCAGTAGTGTTTTAAATTAATTAAAAAAAAAAAATTAAATTAAAATTATTATTATTATTATTTTTTTAAAAATTTTAGGCAACTTTTAAAACTCCAAGATTTAAAGAATTTCATAAAAGATTAAGAATATTTGTATTATTTTATATTGAAGCAGGATCATATATTGATGAAGATGAGGATCATTGGGAAGTTATGCTTGTGTATGTTAAATTATATTAAATATATTATAATAATTATATTTTATTAATTATATTTATTAATTTTTTTATATTTATTAATTATTATAATTATTCTATTTTTATTAATTATTATAATTATTAATTATTATCATTATTAATTATTATAATTATTATTATTTAGATTTGAAAAAAAAAATATTGGTGGCACATATACTTATAATTTAGTAGGCTTTTGTACAATGTACCTATTTTATTATTTACCTCGTACAAAGAAGAATCGTGAAAATAATGAAAATAATTACGAAAATAATGGAAATCATCATATGAATGAGGATTTGAATGAAAATTTCAGTAATTGTGAAAAGAATAAAAGGCATTTATTACAAATTACTAATAATCAAGATGTATCTATACTTAATAATATAAGGTTACAAATTAGGTATTTATTTATTTATTTATTTATTTTATTTATTTATTTATTTATTCAATTTTCGTCTCTTTTTTTATTTCACTTTATTTTATTTAAATTTATTTATGATGACGATTTATATACTTTACATATTTAAAGTCAATTTATAATATTACCACATTATCAACAAGAAGGACACGGTGGAAAATTATATCAAACTATTTATCAATATTGTTTATTAGATCCTAGAATAAGACAACTTGTTGGTGAGTTGCAAAATATTATTATCACATATATACATCATCATCATCATTATCATCATCATCATCATTATAATTATAATATATTTATAGTTGAAGATCCCAGTGAACTTTTTTCAGAAATTCGTGATAAATGTGATATGAGATATTTAAGAGAAATGAAAGCATTGGAAGGTCTTGTAGCTCCAGTCGATAAAAAAGTGATTGATGAATTATGGAAAAAATATAAATTTAACAAAGTATTTATTTATTATTTTTATTTATTTTTTTAATTATTAATTTATATTTATTTATTTAATTTATTCCACATTTTTATTTATTTTTTATTTATTTATGTTTATTTATTTATTTTATTTATTTTTTATTTATTTTTATCTATTTTATTTATTATAGCGACAAATGCATCGATGTATAGAAATAGAATTATTACAAAATTTAAATAAGAGAGATCCTGTTGCTTACAAAGCTTATCGATTACAAGTAAAGCAAAGAGTATATAATTGGAATAAGGTATTATTTTTATTTATCTAATTTTATATGAATTTATTTATTATTTTATCAATCGTTTATTGACATGCCATTTTAATTCCTTTTATAATGTTCTTAGGAATTATTGGATCAAATTAGTAGAGAAGAGCGCTTACAAAAATTGGATGAAACATTTAAAGGAATTGAGGAAGAATATCAACAACTTATATTGAAATTGTGATCGTGATCGCGATTGTGAATAATTGGTTAGTAATAATTTATTATCTATTAACTATTTATATAATGTAATTTATTAAATTTAATTTATTTTATTTTATTTTTTTATCATAAAATCTGTAATAATATAAATAATATAAAATTAAGTAATTTTACAAATTAATCTAATAATATCATTATTTTTTATTATTTTATTTGTAGTTACACTATTTTTTTTTTTTTAAAGTAAATTCAAATAATCATTACATTCTGTATATATTCACTCTATCATCATAATCATCATTTACTATTTACTATTCCTTAAATATAGTCATTTATGATTTTTTTCATTCCTTCCTTTCAAAATGTCCAAATTTCACTGTGATTCGTCAGGTGAGCAGTTAAACGTTAAAATCCTACAATTTGCGAGTGGATTCCTTCGTGAATTAAAATTAATAAAGTGAAATGAATATTTGTTTTTTCTCATAAATGACTGGAAATCTTTGTTATCTGTTATCAATCAAAAATTAAACAAAAAAAAAACGTAGATCACCTCGGTCAAATAATGTCAGGAACTCTCGTAATTGGTAGATTCATAAGAATGTTTTCTTTATCCAATAAATTTGAACAAATAGTAAAAGATTTTTCCTGATACAAACTAGATTTTCTGATCCACTTGCATTGTATTGGGATGGATATTGATTTTATATTATATAAATAATAAAAGGTGAGGTGTAATCAAAAACAGAACTTAACTCGTAAATATTAAAAATATGAAACAAAGCACGGAGTGAACATTTTACCACGATAATTAGATATTTCTTAAAGACTCTTGAAGACAGTTCGTTCTTTTAAACCACTAATTCAGTAATTCAGAAATTATTTACATGAAACTGGTGAAACGTATCTATTATTACTATTATTATATTTTATTAAATAAAATATATAATTTTCTAAAGTTAGATTTCTCGATGAAATAAAATGTGAAGTGACAGAATTAATTTTCAAAATAATACTTCATGACCTATAATTTTTAATGCTTTTAATTTATGCATTATAATTTTTAAATCATATTTTAGAATAATTATAAAAATATTATTTTTTTTTGTAAGACCACCAGTTGGATCTGAAACAAATCTATAATAATAAAATTAGAGGCAGTAACTCCACCGGGAACCCTGATGAAATATCCAGCTGTGGAAGGGTCTTCTCTGACAAATTGGAAAGCTTCAGAATGCCATCCAACAATTGATACTTGCTCATCTTTTTCCATCTCGACTATAAATACTGAATCAACGTCAAATTTATTTAAAGTTTTCAAAAGAAAATGTCAATGGTTTCCACCGACAATTCCAACCTAAACTTAATCCATTCACGTGATGCACACTTACTCTCCCTTCTAGTCTAATCCCTTTTCTTCTACACTCCTAAAATTTTTTTAGGGACAAAAATTGATTAATCATTTTTGAAAACTGAGGAAAAAAAAAGATCTCGTTTTTTAAATTAATCAACGTAATCACAAGGTCATAAGAAAAAATTTCAAGGAAATGATATAATTGAATAGTACCGGTTATGGAATAAAGTTCAGCTCTCGAAGTTGTTGAAGGATCGCCGTGAAATCTTCATAGTACCATACTTCGATAATTACTGTCCAATTTTCATCGCAGAGTTCTTATTTATCTGATCACGTGCTGTGAAAGAAAAGCCGTTCACGTTAAATTCGATAGCAATAATAAGGAAAATCTAGTTCTAAATCCCGTTGGATGTTCAGAAAATCAAGTCAGGTTTGAGATTTTTTGATGGTAATAATTCAGTTACTATTTTTGACAAATACATATCTTGTCTTGTCTTTTCCAAGAGCAAAGTGATGTACCTAAATTTTTTTTTCACATAGCTTTTTTGTTGAAAATTAGCTTTTTTAATATAGAATTTTGCATTACCTGCATAGTGTGGACATCAGGTATTCAACGAATTTAAGATTTAATAAACATTTTCCACCCTTATGTCGTGTAATATCAAAAATAATTAAAATACAATGAATTGTCACTTTTATCTTATTTTTATTTTTTTACATTTTCATAACCTGTGTTAATAGGATAAAAAGAAATAATTAAGATAAATGAGCCTAACTTTAAATGATTAGATATTTGTTTTTGTCAATTTTTTTTTAACATATATAAAAATATCCTAAATGCTTATTTGTTTAAAATAAAGATTAAGGGTGTCATCATTGAGAAATTGATGGTATTAATTTTTGTATGTATATTGAATTTTACTAATACAATATATTTTAGTTTTACAAACATCAAAATTTAAGAATATTTCCTATCCTTCGAAATGATTTTCATCCCCTTTTTTGTTCCAATACTATCCATGATTATCATAATTATCACATTTTTTCGAAATGATTTTTCATCAAATTTTTTTTTTCCAGTTGAATTAAAGTGCCACTTATATTTTTCATTTACGTAGATATTTTTGTTTATCAAAATAAAGTTAGATAAAGTTGGAACTTTATATACTATTAAAGCTTGCTTGAAATGGAATAATTTATATTATGAACTTTAAATATGGTATCATTGTTAGTTAGACAAAGTGACAAGACGAATATATTAAAAATAACTTTTAATTAAATATTTTAATTTAAAGTTATACGTATGCGGAATTAAAATTGATGCATTAAATTTCAAAAGATAAATTTTTACGATTTCGATTGTAACCAATTAATTGATTCCATTGCAATTAATAATTTGTAATGTACGCACCATTTCATATAAGTGCATACAGCAAATCATTAAATGTCCGACAAACCAAAACGTGAGTGCATAAAATTAATATAAATAACTGACGCGCGAATATTGTATTTATATAAGCAATATAATGCATTGAATTTAATATAACATTTATTTTATTTTATTTTATTTTATTTTTATATATCTATCGTATAATCTTTGAAAATATCATGGTTTTTTTAAAGCCTTTAGAATTTATATTCCATTAAAACTTCAATAAAATATATAAAATTTCAAAGTTCAATTATTATTTATTTTTTTTTATAGATAATTTATTCTGCGAGCATAATATAATTTCAACAGAAATGATACAAACAAAAAAAGGTGAAGAGAAAGCATTCCAGTGGAACTTGAAATCAGCTGAAGGTGGAGTTAATGATCGACGGAATATTCATGGTTATGAACGTGGAACAACAAAAGAAGAAGAAGAGAAAGCATTTCAGTCGTACTTAAAATCAGCTAAAGGTGGCGAACAAAATAATCTTTATGATAATGAGAAAGCATTTCAGTGGTGCTTGAAATCAGCTGAAGGGGGAAATATTGATGGACAGAATAGTCTTGGTGAATGTTATTACTATGGAATTGGAACCACAAAAAATGAACAGAAAGCATTTCAGTGGTACTTGGCATCAGCTGAAAGGGGAAATATTGCAGGTCAATATAACCTCGGACATTGTTATCAACATGGAATTGGTACAACAAGAGATGAAGAGAAAGCATTTCAGTGGTACTTGAAATCAGCTGTAGGTGGAAATAGTGGTGGACAGAATAATCTTGGATATTGTTATAAAAATGGGATTGGGACAACAAAAGATGAAAAGGAAGCATTTCAGTGGCACTTGAAATCAGCTGAAAGTGGATATATTACAGGACAGAATAATCTTGGACATTGTTATCGATACGGGATTGGAACAACAAAAGATGAAGCGAAAGCTTTTCGGTGGTACTTGAAATCAGCTGAAGGGGGAAGTATTATTGGACGAGGTAATCTTGGAGATTGCTATGAAAATGGGATTGGAATAACGAAAGATAAAGAGAAAGCATTTCAATGTTACTTAAAATCAGCTGAAGGTGGAAATATTACTGCAAAATATAACCTTGGACGTTGTTATCAACATGAGATTGGAACAACAAAAGATGAAGAGAAATCATTTCAGTGGTATTTGAAATCAGCTGAAGGTGGAAATAGTGACGGACAGAATAATCTTGGTTATTGTTATCAACATGGAATTGGAACAACAAAAGATGAAGAGAAAGCATTTCAGTGGTACTTGAAATCAGCTGAAGGTGGGAATATTATTGGACAATATAATCTTGGACATTGTTATCGATATGGGATTGGAATGACAAAAGATGAAAAGAAAGCATTTCAGTGGTACTTGAAATCAGCTGAAGGGGGAAATAGTAGCGGACAAAATAATCTTGGTTATTGTTATAGAAATGGGATTGGTACAACAAAAAATGAAAAGAAAGCATTTCAGTGGTACTTGAAAGCAGCTGACGGGAAAAATATTACTGGACAATATAATCTTGCACGTTGTTATCAATCAGGAATTGGAACAATAAAAGATGAAGAAAAAGCATTTCAGTGGTATTTGAAATCCGCTGAGGAAGGAAATAATTATGGAAGGAATGGTCTTGGTTATTGTTATGAATATGGGATTGGAACAATAAAAGATGAAGAGAAAGCATTTCATTGGTACTTGAAATCAGCTGAAGGGGGGATATAATGATGGGCAATATAATCTTGGTTATTGCTATCAATATGGAATTGGAACAACAAACGATGAAGAGAAGGCATTTCAGTGGTACTTGAAATCAGCTGAAGGCGGAAATAGTGATGGACAGAATAATCTTGGTTACTGTTATAGAAATGGGATCGGAACAACAAAAGATGAAGAGAAGGCATTTCAGTGGTACTTAAAATCAGCTGAAGGTGGAAATAGTGATGGACAATATAATCTTGGTAAATGTTATTACAATGGGATTGGAACAACAAAAGATGAAGAGAAAGCATTTCAGTGGTATTTGGAATCAGCTGAAGGTAGAAATAGTAATAGTAAGAATAGTATAGGTGATATGTACTTCTCTTCGACAAACGATAATGAAAAATAATCAATTAAATAATTACGTTCGGCATACTTTTTACCTATTTGCAATATATCTACCTGTTTTTTTTTTTCTGTCTTTCTTTGTAACATTACATGAGCTTCCGATAGAAAGTTATGAATGATTTTACAAATTTTGAATAGCCTGACATTTTTTTGATGGGTTTGCATGGCTTATTTTTTTGAATAAATGGCGAATAAAAATTATAAAAAATTATAAAATTAATAAATAAATATGATAATTGGTTATACAAAGTATATGGTGAAAATTTTTAAAAAGATTACTACGTATTGTAGTGGCACTAATAAAAGTTCGTTAGCGCATCACATTTTTAAAACGTGATCGCATACCATTAGTTTCCAATAATCACATATGTCACTTTCGTTTATTCTAGTGCCACGTACGAATGAATATTCTTTCATAGAATGATTACATTTATGTAAAGATGGATTCTTATTCCTATAACTTGCACCTCTTTTTCTGCCATCGTAATTTCTCATTAGCGGAGTTTTAATAACAGCTAAGGAATCTATAAATATAAAGCAGAAGCAAATAATTTATTTTAGAATAAAATTTTTTTAATTGCCTCAAGTTATTTTCCAGTGATTGACGTAATCAATTTTTTCAGTAAAAAAAATGGGGCGATAATTTTGTGAAAGCAAAATTTACATTCCAATTCCATTTTGATATTTATTTGGACTAATTTCAGTTTATTAATTTCAAAGATATATAGTATCAATTTCATATTGTGCTAATCGCCCACAATTTTTCCTTAATTTAGAAGTCTCACCGGTTGTGATTGTCATCACCAGAAAAAATTACATAATCCCTATCAACTCCTAAACCCACTTTGCAACGTAAATTTAATTTTGCCGTGGTGACAATCACAACTTATGTTCTTATAAAAAAATTATTCTAAAGATATAAATATTTGATACAGAACCCTGACAATTTTAAAGCTGTTAAGGTAGTAAAACAAAGATTATATTTTTTGGATAATTTTTTTAATAAGAGTATACAGTGACCCTCTATAAATGCACCCCCTGGTGAATCAGCATTAGGGTGCATTTATAGAAGGAGAGAATTTATAGAGGGTGCACCTTATAGAGGGTTCAATGTACATGGATAAATTTTAAATAATTTTATTAAGCAAAAAAAAATTGTGGGAGCGATTTAGCTAAAATTTGCTAATTGATAATGTTTACGATTATTTTGTAGAATTCGAGTTTTATAAAAAATACTCTGACATAAACTCAATCAAAAAGTTTGTACATAAAAGGATTAAGTTATGTAGGGAACGCAGATTCTGGGTGCGGATTGATCGGCGGATTAGTAATTAATATATTTATTAATTATATTGTCGCGGTCTGCGCAGAACAAGTGGAAAGTTAAGCCAATCAGTCTCAATAAATTTGGGTCAATCACACGATA
>CAJVPK010001187.1:0-14161 GCA_910592015.1 Diversispora eburnea
CTTAGTTTTATTTATTAGTTTTAGTATTATTTTATCCCGTTGTCTTTGTAAATTGTAGAAGGTTTACACGGATAACAGTAATTATTCAAATATATACTAAATAATATACAGTATGTAATACAAATGATAAATATATAATAACAAATAATATAATAAAAATAAAAATAAGAAAATAGAGCTAACATTACTCTTGAAATTAGATTCATGGAGGTTTGTGAGGTTTGAGAATTTATAGAAATTATTTTTTTTATACTTTTCTTTGTAGGATTTACAATTATCCTGAGCCTTAGTTATTTTTATAATTGTCTAAATTATATTCCTTGCATTAATTTTATTAAGTAATAAATAAAATTATATCAATTAATCTTTATTATAATTTAAAAAAAATTTACAAAATATAAAATCATTATACATACAGTATCTAAATAAGATAAAATAAATAAAATAATATTGAAATTAATCTCCTTCACTTCTTTCTTCTTCTCCTTATCATTTACTACTATTTATTCATCCTCTTCTATCCAAACATCCTCTTTTTTTTTGATCCCTCTTTTTTTTATTTAAACATCATCTTTCTTTTTTTCCTTCCCTTTTTCCTGTTCTTTCCTTTATTCTCTTCTATTTAAAAATTTTCTTTACTCATTGTTTCTCCTTCTTCTCTTTTATTAACTTCACATTTTGTGATAGCAATTTTGGTTATTTCAGCATTGGCAATTTTATATTGTCAATTTGACAATTTCAGTAATTTCTTTTTTCTCTATTTCCTTCCTTTCTATCTCTTCTGACTCTTCTACTTCCACCCTCTCTTTTACCTCCTCTTTTACATTTGCTTCTCATTTTCTTCTATTAAGCCTCTGTCTTTTGTGACAATAATTTCAATAATTTCAGCATTGGCAATTTGACATTGGTGGTTTCAACAATTCAGGGGTTTATCTTTCCTCCCTTTCTATTTTTTTCACTCTTTCTACCTCCTCCCTTACAATTGCTTCTCCCTCTCATCTTCCATTAAACTTCCATCTTTCATGATAACGATTTCAGTGATACCAGCATTAGTATCGACAATATTTAGGTAGTTTTTCACTTATAAAAAAATATATCTAAAAAGTTGGTGTCTATTATGGAAATTTTTGATAATTACTAAAAAAGGTGGAGTAGTGATATTGGATAAGATGATATTAAATCGATTATCACGTGAAATTTAAAGTGCTGAAAATTTTACTTAACCTAAATTGCGAAAAGCAAATGTGGATCATCTCGCATAAATAATTATTTGCAATAATATTTAATAAATTAGGTCGCCCAAGAAGGAGATAATAGCATTATCTATAATTAATTTTTAAAAAGTTTGAATAAAAAAAAAACAAATTGGAAAATTCAAATCTTTATTCAAGTGTAACAGAATATCTCCACAAGAGATCAAAAGTACGAGATTTATTATGGTTAGTTTTTTATTCTATTGTCTATTTATGTTATTCACTTTATTATTTACATATTATTATAAATAAATAATCGTTTTACTATTTTATTATTTCTAATAGTTTCCCAATCTAAATTTTTTTTAAATTATCTATCGTTGCTATTATCTTATTTGCCATTTTTCTTTTGTTATTTTGTATTGGTCAGTGATTCTTTTATATTCAATATATATTTAAAAACAAATTTAAAGTTTGAGATTCTTTTAATTTTTTTTAATTCATGTGTTTCATTGATTTTTTCCTATTCGAAAAATTTAAAAAATTTAAAATTGATCATTTTTACGATCTGTAAAATTAAATATTAATAATTGAAAGAATGGATTTTAACTTTGGATCACTTATAACTCAATATATTACTACTTATTTCACTTTTTTATTAATTCTGCTACAGTGTTTTAATTAGATACATGTAGAGAAATTCGTTTTCGATCCAAATGATAAATAAATCAATATACTGTTTTATATTGTTACCTAAATCTCGAAGATATATCATCCCAGTAAAAACAGTTATTTTGCAAGCGGAATCACTTTTAGTTACAGAATTACCACTTCATACAAGGGTTGTTTATGATGTTTTATTATTAGGAAGAAATGAAATAACTATTCTTTTCGAGCAATATATTTGAATTTTATGCCATCTAAAATAGTTGTGGATGTATAATATTAATTTATTTCATTTTTTTTCGCAAAAATTTTTAAAATCTATTATATTTTCTTCTTTGTAAATGATTCCTTTGAAACAATAAATTTATTTTTATTTTTTTTTGTTGTTATTGATAAACAATTTAGTGTATATGCGAAATACAAAAATAAAGTCACTATAAGTATGAACAATCGTTTTTTTAAAAAATCAACAACATTAAAGAATTTTTCAAAAAAAAAAAATGAAGGAATAAGGCAATAAAATGAAAATGTAGATATACTTATAAGTCGGCCAATGATGGTCAGCTACTTTATCATTGTACTAATCTCGATAAGTTGGTTTTCGCGATAACTCGGCCAAAATGACCCAGCTATCAGTGGCTGA
This sequence comes from Diversispora eburnea, assembly GCA_910592015.1. Taxonomy (NCBI): domain Eukaryota; kingdom Fungi; phylum Glomeromycota; class Glomeromycetes; order Diversisporales; family Diversisporaceae; genus Diversispora; species Diversispora eburnea. Next base: position 2,503 of record CAJVPK010001187.1, read on the forward strand.
CTTATCAAGTTTGCTTATGTACTATTTAGTTTATATAAAATAATATATATATGTTTAATATATAGAGAAATGATAAATGAGTAATGAGTCAATTAAGTACAAATTAATTTAATTTTATTAGTAAATGCCAATGAAAATTCACGAACGCAGCAGATCAACTTTTTAATTTAATTTAATTATATTTATTATATTTCCAATTTTAGAGATCAAAGAGTCATTCATACAAATAATATTCAAATTGTTGGATCGATCGTACAATCGTACAACGGAAAAAAAATAAAAGATAACATTATTTGTAATTCTCGAATTCTTAATTTAATTTAACACAAATAAAGTGAATCCCTTCTTACATCCTTTTATATTCCATTTCAAATTTTTAATAAACGAAATAAAACTTTGAAATTCAATAATTTTTATTAAAGTTTTGAACATAAGGAAAGTCTTCGCACAATGGAAAATCTAACAAAAGATAAAGAGAAATTTCAGTTGTATTTGAAATTAGCTGAAGAGGGAGATAATGATGGACAATTTGAACTCGGAGAATGTTATTATCGTGGGATTGGAACCCCCAAAGATGAAACGAAAGCATTCCAGTGGTACTTGAAATCGGCTGAAGGAAAAAATATTAAGGGACAAAATAGTCTTGGAGAATGTTATTTCCTTGGAATTGGAGCTTCAAAAGATGAAGAGAAAGCATTTCAGTGGTTCTTGAAATCAGCTGAAGGTGGGGACCATGGAGGACAAAATAATCTTGGAGATTGCTATTACGATGGAGATGGAACCACAAAAGATGAAAAGAAAGCTTTTCAGTGGTACTTGAAGTCAGCAGAAGGGGGAAATCGTGAAGGACAATTTAATCTCGGATATTGTTATGAAAGTGGAATCGGAACCATAAAAGATAAAAAGAAAGCTTTTCAATGGTACTTGAAATCAGCTGAAGGAGGACACCATACGGGACAGAATAATCTTGGAAATTGTTATCAAAATGGTATTGGAACTACAAAAGACGAAGAGAAAGCATTTCAATGGTACTTGAAATCAGTCGAAGGAGGAGTTGGGCAAAATAATCTTGGATATTGTTATCGTTACGGAATTGGGACCACAAAAGATGAAGAGAAATCATTTCAATGGTACTTAAAATCAGCTGAAGGAGGAGACCGTACTGGGCAAAATAATCTTGAATATATTTATCGTTACGGAATTGGAACCACAAAAGATGAAGAGAAAGCATTTCAGTGGTACTTGAAATCAGCTGAAGGAGGAAATAGTAGTGGACAGAATAATCTTGGACATTGTCTTCAACATGGGATTGGAACCACAAAAAATGAGGAGAAAGCATTTCAGTGGTTCTTGAAATCAGCTGAAGGAGGAGACCGCGGAGGACAGAATAATCTTGGATGTTGTTATCGAGATGGGATTGGAACCACAAAAGATGGAGAGAAAGCATTTCAGTGGTATTTAAAATCTGCTGAAGGGAGAAATAGTAGCGGACAGAATTATCTTGGATATTGTTATCGTTACGGAATTGGGACTGCAAAAAATGAAGAGAAAGCATTTCAGTGGTACTTGAAATCAGCTGAAGGAGGAAATAGTAGTGGACAGAATAATCTTGGATATTGTTATCGTTATGGAATTGGAACTACGAAAAATGAAGAGAAAGCATTTCAGTGGTATCTGAAATCTGCTGAGGGGGGAAATCATGAAGGACAGAAAAATCTTGGATATTTTTATTGCCATGAAATTGGAACCACAAAAGATGACGAGAAAGCATTTCAGTGGTACTCAAAATCGGCTGAAGGGGGAAATATTGACGGACAGAATAATCTTGGTTATTGTTATCAATATGGTATTGGAATTACAAAAGATGAAAAAAAAGCATTTCAGTGGTACTCGAAATCAGCTGAAGGAGGAAATAGTATTGGACAATACAATCTTGGATGTTGTTATGAATATGGGATTGGAACCACAAAAGATGAAGAGAAAGAATTTCAGTGGTACTTAAAATCGGCTGAAGGAGGAAATAGTAGTGGACAGAATAATCTTGGATATTGTCTTCAACATGGGATTGGAACCGTAAAAAATGACGAGAATTCATTTCAGTGGTTCTTGAAATCAGCTGAAGGAGGAAATAGTAATGGGCAATATAATCTCGGATGTTGCTATCTAGATGGGATTGGAACCATAAAAGATGAAGAGAAAGCATTTCAATGGTTCTTGAAATCGGCCGAAGGAGGTAACCATTTAGGACTAAATATTCTTGGATATTGCCATCATTATGGAATTGGAACTATGGAAGATGAAGAGATAGCATTTCAATTGTTTTTAAAATCAGCTGAAGAGGGAAGTCATGTTGGACAATATAATGTTGGATATTGTTATCAACATGGGATAGGATGCACAAAAGATGATGATAAAGCATTTCAATGGTTTTTGAAGTCGGCCGAAGGAGGAAATCATGAAGGACAGAAAAATCTTGGATATCTTTATCGCTATGGAATTGGAACCACAAAAGATGAAGAGAAAGCATTTCTTTGGTACTTAAAATCAGCTGAAGGGGGAAATAGTAGTGGACAATATGATCTTGGAACTTGTTATTATCATAAAATTGGAACTCCTTCAAAAGATGAAAAAGAAGAAAAAGATAATGTGGAAGTATTTCAATGGCTTTTAAAATCAGCTGAAGGGGGAGAACACAGGGGACAATTCAGCCTTGGGGATTGTTATCAGTATGGAATTGGAACCACAAAAGATGAAAAGAAAGCATTTGAGTGGTACATGAAATCCGCCGAAGTAAAAAATAATAAAAGACAGAATAATGATCATCATTATGGAATTGGAACTCTAGAAGATGAAGAGAAAGCATTTCAGAATTACTTGAAATTGGCCGAAGATGACATCGAATATTTTCATCAACATGGGATTGGAACCACAGGAGATCAGGAGAAAGTATTTCAGTCGTTTTTGAAATCAGCTGAAGGGGGAAACCATTGCGTACAATTCAATCTTGGGTATTGTTATCAAAAAGGAATTGGAATCACAATAGATGAAAAGAAAGCATTTCAGTGGTACTTGAAATCAGCTGAAGGAGGAAATATCAAAGGGCAGAATAGTCTTGGATATTGTCATTGTTATGGAATTGGAACCATTAAAGATGAAGAGAAAGCATTTCAGTGTTACTTGAAACTAGCTGAAGATGATCTTGAATATTTTTTCAAACATGGTATTGGGACTGCAAGATATAAAGAGAAAGTATTTCAGTCATTTTTGAAATCAGCTGAAAGGGGAAACCATCGTGGAAAATTCAATCTTGGATATTGTTATTATTATGGAATTGGAACTTCAAAAGATTATGAGAAAGCATTCCTGTGGTTTTCGAAATCAGCTGAAGGAGGAGACCATAGAGGACAATTCAGCCTTGGATCTTGTTATCAATATGAAATTGGAACCGAAAAAGATGATCAGAAAGCATTTCAATGGTACTTGAAGTCAGCTGAAGGAGGAAATATTAAAGGACTGAATAATCTTGGATATTGTTATCGTTATGGAATTGGAACCATAAAAGATGAAGAGAAAGCATTTCAGTGGTACTTGAAATCAGCCGAAGCAGGAAACCATCTGGGACAAAATAATCTTGGATATTGTTATCGTTATGGAATTGGAATCACAAAAGATGAAGCAAAAGCATTTCAATGGTACTTGAAGTCAGCTGAAGGTGGAGACCCTGATGGACAGAATGGTCTTGGGAATTGTTATAGTGATGGTATCGGAACTCCAAAAGATTATAAGAAAGCATTTCAATGGTACTTGAAATCAGCCGAAAGGGGAAGTCATGAAGGACAGAACAATCTTGGGAATTGTTATAGTAATGGGAAAGGAACTATAAAAGATGAAGAGAAAGCATTTCATTGGTACTCAAAATCAGCTGAAGGAGGAAATAGTTATGGGAAAATTAATCTTGATTATTACTACCAAAATGAAATTGGAATTAAAAATCCTCAAAATAAATTAAAGCATAGATGCCATAATTGTGAAAAATTAAATTTACAAAATAATACATGTTCAAATTGTGAACAAAAATGGACTAGTGGTAATGATGAAATTGATAAACTTATTCAAATGACTCAATCAGACGAGGATGCAAAAGAATGGGAAATTTGGAGATGGATAGATTATAGTAAATTCAAGAATATAGAATATTTAGCTAAAGGAGGGTTTGGCAGTATTTCGAAAGCAGAATGGATAGATATGCCTGAAGTATTATTTGAATTTTATAAATCAAATCAAGTTGCCTTAAAGAAACTTAATAATTCAAAAGAAAGAATCAGTTCAGAATTTTTAAAAGAGGTAAATATTAAATTGTATATCAATATTTCAATATGTTTTCGTTAGATATATAATATATATTTTTTTTTATTTATATTTGAAATTTCTATAGTTAATTGCAAATTTCCAATGTCGAAATAAATATGTTTTACCAATTTTGGGTATGACTCAAAATCCAGAGACAAAAGAATATGTAATAGTTTTACGATATATGAAAAATGGAAATTTAAGAGATTATCTTGAACAAAATAAATCATTACCTTGGATTGAACGATTATGGTTATTGAATTCCTTTATTAGAGGATTAAAAGCCATTCACAGTAAAGGGTTTATCCATCATGATCTTCACCCTGGTAACCTTATGATGACTGAAGTAGATAATAATTATAATGATTCAAAATATAAATTCATAAGGTTAGGAGATTTAGGATTATGTGGAGCAAATGAAATCTTATCATCTGGATTAGGTGTATTGCCATATGTTGCACCTGAAGCATTGAGTAAAAAGCAATACACACAGGCTTCTGATATTTATAGTGTTGGAATTATTATGTGGGAAATTTCAACGGGGAAAAGACCATTTGGTGATAGAAAACATGATTCAGAATTGGCTCTTCAAATTATTGATAGATTTCGACCAAAAATTAAAGAAAGCACACCTCAATGTTATGTAAAATTAATGAAAAAGTGTTGGGACGAAGATCCATCCAAGCGTCCAAATGCTCAAATGATTTTTGATACATTAGAAGAATGGATTGATGCATTAATGTATAAGGATCAAACAAAGCATTCACTTATTAATATGTTTTTAAACGCAAATCAAAAAATGCAAGATCCATCTTCTGCTGAATCCGCTGAAACTACGCATTCTGAAGAATATCTTACAAGTAAACCTTTACCTTCTTTACAATTTTCAGATTTTGATATTAGTGCCTACTTTTAGATTATAAATTTTATACAATTATGTCATATTTTAGTTATTCTTATTTTTTTTTAATAATTTACTGCACTAGATAATAGTAATTATATTAAACTTTGGGTAATTTTTTTGTCAAATAAAGACAGAACATTATTGAATAAGTGGTGAATAAAGTAGAATAAAATAGTATTGAAATAACAAATAATATATACTTTTCAATTGAAGCTCTGTTCAACCAATTATTCTTATAAACACTTTGGGTCGATGTTTGCTAATAATTTAATTAAAGAATAAGTAAAAGTTTTTTACCAGAAAATCTATATTTTAGAGAATATTATAAATATATAATATTTATATTAATTCATTATAATCATCACGGAGCAAAAAATTTCAGTTTTAACTATTTCCATTGAAACCGCATTTGGTAAAATAATATTATATTTTAACGAAAAACTAATTCAATCTTATCTTTTTACTAGTTCCTCATGTATAAATTATTTCATTTATTTTAGGAAATTAAAAAATAAGATTTTTTGCAACATAAAAGTTTTTTAATCACATATAATCGAATCTTATTGAATAGAATTTAAGACCATCCGTGAGTTTAGCAAATGCATAGGCGCCTACTTCTGCGTTGACATGAATTGATAATATCTTCGAGCTTATCATTCATTATTCACCTTTTGAAAACTGTATATATAATCTGAAGTATAGTTAATTACATTATTAGCTGTATAATAGTAAGTATCTATTTAAAAAATTTTTACATCTATACTAATAATAATACTGATTATATTATATTTTTAAAAATTTTTTCTTAGAAGATAATAACGAAGATAATGATGAATGGTGATGATAATGCTGATAACTATGCAGGTCATATGAATTTGATATAAAATGTTAATTTAAGGTTACTGTTTATTATAAAATTTAAATTGCTGTTGTTTGTTCAAAACAAAAGTTAATGTTTCTAAAGCTTTTATTTCCAGTTTTTTTTCTCTATATTTTTTATATACAATACATATAACGTATAAAAATGTTTATTGATTTCATGAATTTCAATGAATCGATATTATTAAGCCAATACAGATAGCATATTACAATATTTATAAATGTTTAAGATCTCTATTATCTTTCACAATAACAATACAATAATTGATTTCACAGTAAATGATCAACCTTTTAGAAATTTATATATTATAAGAGAAAAACTAGTTAGCATTATTGTTATCATTATACAAATACCAACTTTCTAAAATAATCTATAAGACTTATCATCATTATAAATTATATAGCTTGCAAATGAATCCGAAAATCATCTGACTTTTGATAAATATGACACGATGTTATGTTATTATTTTAGGCTATGCTTTGATTTATAATCATTAAATAGGTTCATGTGCTCGGTCAGAAAATGAGTAATTAAATCATGCATAATTCCCACCAAATATATGAATTCTTGTAAATTCTTTTTTATTGGTAATAGTAATAATGTCTATTTTTGATGACGATCTTTTTTAGCCAAGACGCTAACGAAACCAAAAAAATAACAAGATGCAAGGGTACCGAATTCAAGAAAATTTATTTTCTTAATTATATTTGTTAAATGACCGAAATTTAGTAACTTTGGGAATTTTCTAGTTAAACAAGTATAAATAATAAATTAATTCAACTTACTAAGAAAGAAATTTCTTGAGTCACGAAAAGAAAAAGGGAATTGTTTTATTAACATTATTATTATTATTCCAATCAAATTTAAATTTTAATTTCGCGTTATTGTTAACTAAGTGGGTCGATGGGTAAATGGAATTTTTGGTCGTAATCCATTAAAGCAATATCACAATCATGCAGCATATGGTTGAAAATATGTACAGTACAGTAAGTAGAAGTAAAAAAAAAAAGAGAACCAAAATTTAGGTCGAACTATACACCCCATAAACTTGAATATGATCATCAAAGTTGTTAAAAATTCCATTGAGACTAATTGTGAAGCAACTTTCATTACGTGATCTTGGTGTATGTCTTAATAATGATGCACTAAAATTTGTTTTTGATATGTGAGTAAGTATTAAGGTTTTCTGATGATAATAATTATTATAGTTTTTATTCAATTTGAGAATCTCACGTTTTCTAGAAAATCGATATCAAATTATTAAAACTCTAATTACATATTGAATAATGAATAAAGGAGAGAATATCAATCTTTTGGTTTCCCTTGGTTCTTAAAGTAGGAATTAGCATTTTGGGCCATTTTCTCTAGATAAAAATTATTTAGTTATTGAAAAAAAAGTTGGATCAAAGTTATATATGATTTTTTGTAGTTAACTTGCAAATCACGAATTAATTGAGAATTAACTTTTCACTTTTTGATGTCAAATCATAATAAATCAAAAAAATAAAATAATAATAAATTAGAAATAAATTTATAATTATTATTTACTCGCCATGTCAACAGAGATAACTTGGCATTAGTCTTTTTTGCTTGAAATTTTTGTATCTAATTTAATTCTTCATATAAATAAATTTATATTTTTAATTTTTGAATTACTTATTATTTTTGTTATTTTTATTATTTTTATTATTTTTATTATTTTTATTTTTATAAACATAATGAGAATCAATAGAAATAATGAAAATCAATTTTCAACATAACAAAAACCATATCCAAAATATAAACTATCTATCATTATAAATATAAATATTATCCCATGCTAAAGGGCAATAATTTTTTCTTAAACTTTCGCCACAACTACTGTACAAGCATACCATAACAAATAGATATTCTGAATGTATGTGAAACAAAATTATCTCTAGTACAATTTAAAATTAATTTAAATTTCTATGGATACTTGCTGAACAATTAATCATTTTATGTTTATTTAAGTTTAAAATGATTCTTTTGTTTCATTTTACGAGAAGGTATTCTGTAACCAAAACTTGTATCACTGACTTGATGATCAGCCAGGAACTAACTGTTATCTTCTCAAAGCTGTTTGTCAATGTTTAATTAATCTAAATGAAAGGTGGAACTAAAAAATACGTTAGATGTAATTAGTAATGTAGTTTTTAGTCAATTCTTTAAGGTCGATGGAGAGAGTAGGATTCTGGACAATTCCCCACTTGATAACGTACTCTCATTTGCAGAGAAGTAAAATCTGAGCTATCAAAAATGAGATCAGATACTTGACTAACATATCATTACAAAAAGTTTTCGTTGTAAAAAAAATTATAGTAGGTGAAAGAAAAATGTGTTATAACTAAGAAGCATTATCTTCAATAAAATGAGGTTCTAATTTAAATAATTCTGGAAGTTAAATTAGTAAGCTCAATAAATAAATAGATTTATAAAATGACAATGCTACTCTCGATAAATTTAAAATATCCAATAAAATAAAAATATTTCACTCAATTCACAACTTCAATTATTAGATCGTAATCATCCTTGTCATTATGAAGTTCAAAGTTTCTAGATAATTTAAAAATTAAATAAATGTTTAAAAATTTGTAAATTTATCATAAATATCATTCGTTTTATATTAAGCTTCACCCTACCAGTAGAAGCGGGGTTGGGATTATTGTAATGTTGGAAGTGGTGCTTGTTCCTGATGGCATATCTGGTTTAGTAAAATGGAATAACTGTTAGAATTGATTTGAAAATTTGTAAATTTATCATAAATTTCGTTCGTTCCATCTTATGGATTCACACACACTACCAGTTGGGTCATCTATTGTAATAGTTGTAAGAGTAAGAGTCCAAGAAGTTATTTGACTTTCAATTAAAGATGTTAACAAAACTGGCACTATAATTAAAAGTAAAGTGAAACGTTTCATAAAATTAATTGACATGATATTTACTGTTTTTTTTTTTTTTTTGTGATTTTTTTCGTTTCTTTAATAAAATTTATCGTTTACTTTATATGCATATATGATTTTAAACCATCGTTATTTATAAGAAAAATATTTCTCGATTTGGATGATATCTGGATATTTTTTTTTAAAAAAAGGAATTATGTGACTATTTTAATATAGCTAATTGAATAAACTCTTTATACAAACGAGGCAAACATCTAAAAAAGTCAAATATTGAAATATTTCTGCCCGAATTTTGTGCTACAAGGATAAAACCCAAATTTGAATAATGCAAAGTATTACAGTATGAAAAGTGTTGCAGTATGTTATATGAAATTATCTTTTTTAGCATTTTTAATAAAGAGTATAAAAGACAAGTGAATGGCCAAGAACTTCGTGCTCATAGAGTACGTAATCTCAACATTACGTTATATAATTGAGGAAACTAAATGGGTAAGAATTGTTTCACAAAGATTCAGATTTGTATTAGATTATAAGATTAATATTAAATCATGCGTACATTTATTTGCTACTTCTTTTTTTATGTTGATTGATAACAAAGTCTACTTGTGCTTGACATCACAAATTATATAATTTAATATTTACTGGATTGGTTATTATAGCAATTCAAAAATAAAAATATTTATATTTTCTGGATAATGTAATGAATCGATATTACTCATTTAAATTACTTAATTTAATTTAAAATATTATTTAATCAAAAGTAAAAAATAATTTTTTATTTCAAAAATTCATAATATTTATTTTTCTCAAAAAGGAGAGATTTCCTTTTATAATGGTCCGTAACCATAGTGCCAAGTTGCTGCATCAAAGCCTTAAAATTATGAGATGCACTATTCATTTGTCCCTTTGACAATGTTACCATGAGTTTCTCCACTTTAATAATTTTTTTATTTATTATTATTTTATTTCTTATTTGTTATTTTGTTAGTATGATTATTGAGTATATTTTATTTATTAGTTATAATTAGTATTTATTTATTAGCGTAATATGAATTATGTAAATCAATAATGTAGAGCATAGTGGTCCAGTTACTGGCCAAGATTTTGACCAACTTACTGACCAACCTACTAGCCAAATCAAATAATATAAAAAGGGTTAGTTTTCTCTCCACCCCAAGTTAGATTTGAACAGTTCTAAAATATTGAAATTTAGAAAGTAATCTCAACTGTAATTAATTCTATAATTAAATTAAATTTTTATAATCCTGAAGTAACTGGATTATTGATTTTCTTCATAGTAAACTTAAATTTTCTATATTAAAACTCTGTTACTTTTCTACTAAGTTATATTCTACAAATATATATTATGATTAATAAACTTCTGTTATTACTTTATAAATCATTGACAAATATATTTAGCTCTTTGCTCTAATTTCTTAAATTACCCTTTAAAATTTAACCATTAATTAATAACTTAATTTCTGTTATCATAAATTCTTAAGTCCTTTGATTAGTTTTAACTTAAGATTATTCTTTTATTAATTTTAAAATTATCTCCTTCAATTTGTAAACTAAAGTAACTGTTCATGAGTTGCTAGTTGTAAATTGCTTTTCAAAAATAAAATTAATTCAAAAGGTCAACTAGTAACAAAAATCATCATTTCATTTTTGTCACAAATGAATGAATTATAAATTACTTTATTTAGAAGTCATCTAAGCAGGGGCAAATCACATTAAGAGACACATGATTTGTCAAATGATGATTGGTCAAAAAATAAACAAAATTATTAAAAATATCAAAAAATTATTATATAAATATAATATAATACATAATTGGAAAATAGAGAACTCTTCCCATCGATCACTTGTACCAAATATTCCCACAGTAGATAAATACAATTTTTCACTGTAGTTACATATAAAACTTAGTTATTTTTCTATCTTTTTATATGTATGGGTAAGAAAAAATATAAATACAATACCAGAAGTATGTCTGGTCAACAAGATGATAACAACAACCAAGAAAATGAGAAAAATATGAATTTTATTCCTACAACTAGTAACATACAAAATGAAAATAATACAACTATAAATATAGAAGAAGAAATAAAGGTTCCTTTGCTACCAGTGTACACAAGTAAAAAAAGAGCTATTAGAGAGACATTTGAAGAAGAAACAGAAATAAATATTAGTAATGTTGTTAAACCAGGGTCAAGTATTTCATTTGTGGCAGAACTAAAATATAAAGAAATTTTAGATGGCAAAGAGGATGATGACTTATATATTGAGGAAGAATTTGAAACAGTAAAAAGTAACAAGAATAAAAATGATAGAGTTAAAAAAATATTTGTGAAGAAACCTAAAAATATCTCTCCTAAAATCTGGCATAAAGAAACTGTTATAAAACTTTTTAAAGTTTCTGTTGAAGTGGAAAAAATTAAGGGAAAATCACCTTTTGTGAAAATTCTCATGGTTATAAATCTCCTTTTTCAAAATCAAATTGAAGTGATTCTTGGAAAAATTGAAGCAACCAATAAAATTAAAAATATAGTAATATATCTTTTGAATGAAGAAGAAGTACAAAAAGCAAAAAAAGTAAATCTA
>CAJVPK010001188.1:0-14124 GCA_910592015.1 Diversispora eburnea
TAGCCAAAAACCAGGGCTTTCGATCTATCTTAGAAATATCTTAGTAGAAAATCGCTCCCTGTCGCTTAAATCTCGGCTGAAGTTAAAAAATCAAATTTTTCAGGCATAAATTTCCGGAGGTCATGTGATATTTCCGTAAATCTACGCCTAATTAAATTTCCTGATGCTTTTACAGCTCATTACACAAACTTTCAAATCTTAACTTCAGACTTTATTCAGTAACTTTATTCAAGAAATTACAAAATTAGTAACAGGCTGTTAACTGTTTCTCACCAATATTACCATTATCACAAAATAAAGTATTAAAAATGTATCAAATTATTATGGAGTATGTTGAAACTATTAAACTTATTGCAAAGATGTAATAACAAAAATATATCACTGCTTTGGTGTGTCTTATCTCTGCTGCTAAATTGAAACAATATGTTTCTATCTTTATTATTTAATTTTTATTACAAAATGCATACCAAAAGATTGTTTATTATTCTATTACAAATTAGGTAAAAGATTTTTGTATTTATTTGAAAATGTATCAAAAGAAAATTAAGAATTATAAGAATTTGCAAAAATAAGCCAATCCCTTTTACATTCTAAATTACCAGTTTATTTTATACACTTTCAAACTTGTTTTCCTTCATCCTTTGTTGTCACATCTAAACATGTCCTTTTCTATTTTTAAAGATGACACACAAAGATGAAGGACAATGTACAAGGATGAGGAATCTAGAGTTCCACAATTTAAAGTTATTAGATCTACAATCACATTACACAAATGAATAAATAATTCCGTTGATATCTCAATTATATATATATATATTTCTTCATCCCGATCTCTGCCTAAAAGTTTAATATGATCGTTACTAAGAATTCAATATCCTCAATATCTAACCCAATATATCCAAAATACATATTTCGTGGACATGAAGAACAGATAATGAGTTTAGAATTCGATGAAAATAATTCATATATTTTATCAGGGTATATAGTAAGCGATTATTAAAGAAAAAAAAAACAAAAAAAAAACAGTAATTTATTGTCACTATAAATTAATTTATATATTTTTTATAAGAGATTCAGGAGGAACCATTATCATTTGGGACCTGATAACGAAACGTCCAATTATAAAATTTAAAGGACACACTAAAGGGATATTGAGAGTTACACTTTTTCATGATAAATTGATAAGGTATTAATTTTTTTTTTTTTTTTTTTTTTTGCATCAATCAAAATTTTCTTTAATAACAATAAATAAATAAATATTTAATCATATTAAATTTATTTATTTTTTTAATAATTTCAAATATGATAATTATGAACAACTTTTAGTCATGGAAGAGATAATTTCATTCATGTTTGGAAATTAAATCAATATTTAAAGAATTTAAAAATTAATGAATTAAAACCTTTTTGTGAAGAAAGTAAATTAAATCCTGAAAATAGTTTATTTATAAATTCGGCGAGTTTTTGTAAATTTGATTTATATTGTAAAGAAGGTAAAAGAAATATAGGAATATATAATATTAAATTATATAAAGTATGGATCAAATATGGACAATTCAATAATTTTTTAATACTTTAAATTAATTTAGGAATTGAACAGGAAGAAATTTTGGTAGCAATCCCTAGTATCAAAGAATCTTCCGGCGTAAGCTTATTTTGGTAACATTTTTTACAGATAGATGATTCAATATATTTATATAATGGAGAGAAGATTTATTAATATAATTTTATCTTTAAATTTATTATTATTATTATTATCATTTCTATTAGATCGACATTTGGAATCTCTCAAATAAAGAATTAATTGTGTCTTCGATTGGGCTGGATAATAAACGCGAACGAGGTTTTTTTTTTTTGTAACATTATTCATTATCAAAGAAAATGAAATGAATTAAAACAATCAAAAAAAAGAATCTAAATCAAGATTTTAATATAAATATATTTTTTTTAATTATTATTTTTTAAAGGATATTGCATGGCCTTAAAATTATTTCCAATTTCCCAACCAAATAATTACTTGATGTTAGCATCTTATGAGAATGGTAGCGTAGTATTATGGTCAATAACAATTAATCAAATTGATACATCTTCGAAAGATGATAATAATAAAAGGATTGTTATAGATCAATTGTGGAATTGCAAAGAACATGTTGAAAGTGGTGAATATAATTAATTATAATTATTATTGTTATTATTAAGCATTATTTAATTATTTATATATGTGTATATATTATATATTTTTTTTCGTGGGGAATTCAAATCAGCTTTGGGTCTTGATATTTCGGTTGATAAGAAATTTGCGATATCTACTGCTGGAGATAATAAAATTGTTAAATATACTTTCGATGAGGTGAGGAAATATTTTTTACTTGTTTATTGAATTAATTAATTTTAAATAAAGATTAAAAAAAAATAATAATAATAAAAATATACTTTTAATTTATAAAAGAATTACCAAAACGAACCAATAATAAAAAGTACAATTCTAAAACATTCTGGAATAGCTGATGTAAAGATTAGATCAGATGGAAAGATTTTTGCCACAGCTGGATGGGATGCAAAGTATGATTTAATTTATTTAATTTTATTTTTCATGAAGTAATGATTATAATTTACAGATTTGATTCGTAATCTTCGTGATCTAATTTCCTTTTCTTTTCTTGTAAAATTTAATAAGGATTCGCGTATTTTCTTCAAAAACATTAAAACCATTAGCGATATTATCATATCATCGTGATAGTATTTATTCCTTGGCATTTTCTAGAATTTTTGAACAAGATTCTATCAATCAACTTGAGAAATCGGATGATAATAATGAAAATGTTAATTTGATTGATAATAATGATAATGATGATAATAATAATAAGATAGTGAATTTTGCGGGGGAAGCAATAAAACATTATTTAGTTGGGGGAAGTAAAGATCACAGAATTAGTTTGTGGGAAATTTATTAATTATTGATTTCTTGGATTACCATTATTTATATTATTATAATAATGATTATAATACAAAAATTATATTAAATTATTAAATTATCTTTAAATATTAAATTTCTTGTCAAAAAAAAAAAAAAAAGGTCTATTCTTTTTTAATATCTCGATATTCAGCCTCAAAGATTTTTGGTGATTGTGTTGGAAATTTGTAACCATCCAACTCAAATTTAGTAGGGATCTTGATCTTTTTACCTGCATGAGGCCAATACACTATAATATCTTTGATTTTTAAATCATCTTGATCAAAACTTCCTATCGCTTTTACAGATACTTTTTTACCAGTAATACCACTCATCCAATATTCAATCGTCACAGAATTTTCTTTTTGAAGAGCTCCAAGTACTATTGATCTTGATGAAACCGAGTGAGGTTCGAAAAATTTAATTGAAGAAGAAGAAGAATCAATGTATCCATCAAGTTGATATTTAAAGTCATTATAATTGTTATCATAAGCCATTTGAATTTGTTTAATAGATGAATCATATAATCTATCAACCATCAAATTTCTATTTATATTAAAAGGTTTAAAAAATGGTGTTTTGAAAGGGAATTCTTGACGTTTTTGTTCTTGAATTGTTCGTGGATGTTGTTGTTGTTGATATATAGAGTAAATATTATGCGGAAAAATTAAATCTAGAAATAATTTTATAGATCGATAGGCGATAATTGCGAAGATTCCACTTATCACAAAATATACTAATTTTTTAAGATAAACAAAAGTTAAAATCGCACCACCAAGTGCTATCAACTTTTTTAAATCATTGCTAGGTGGTGATATCGACTTATTAAATGAAGGTTTAGATGTAAAAGATCGAATTGTATTGTTACAACTTTTAATTATCAAAGGAAAACCTGTCTTAATTCTTGAATTTCCAAAAATTATATGAGAATTAAATAAAATGGATTTTGAAGGAGAAATATAATTTTTACGATTTTTATAATATATTGAAATAGGATTTTGTTTTTGATTTATTGGGATTTTAAACGGATCTTTGTTAGGATTCCAATTAAAAGAAATAGTAGAGAATCTTTTGGGAAGTGGTGACTTGAACTGAAATAAATCTACGCAAAAGAAGAAATAAATTTCTAAAATCAGATCATTATAAAATGAAATATGTTTGAGAACTAAGAAATCGGAATAGATTTAACCTTTTATTAATTTTGGAATAGGTATAAATTTCAGTCCATTGAAATTAATAACAGTAGTGGTAATAGGAGTTTTCCCATACGCATAATGTAATTTATGAAATGTTCTAGTATTCATATTTGAACGAAGTTACATCAGAAAGATTACGCATATATATCATCGTGCGTATATCACGTGTAATTCATAGATTTCGAGTGTCAAAAGTATCGTTTATAATATATGGTCATTATTTTTTTAATAACGGGTTTTAGAATATTATTTATTATGAAAATAGAATTTGGACATCTAGAAATGATGAAAATGACAAATTAATTCAAGAATGTCAACAAAAATCAAAATACTGTTTTATTTCACTTGTCATTGAATGGGAATACAGTATAAAGCATCTGACAGAAGGAAGATCTTAAAAAAATTAAATTATTCAAATAGCAATACATTTTTTTTACAATTACAACCATTATATTTATTAATTTCTGTTCTATTTAATTTTTCTGAAATATTAATTATATGACTGTACTGTATATACAATTATTAGATGACACACTTGATAATACTTTTCAATCACTTGCAACCTATTTTGAATTAATGTATTTTGGTAATGATTTAAGACATTTTTTTAAAGACAATTATTATTCTTTTTCATTATTAAATATATATATATATATTTAAAATGATTTATGATACGTACAGAAGATTATTTTATAAAACCATTAAAATATATATATATGGTATTGTATATGAGAATCTCCATAATTACACTTGAAGTTCTTTGTGGACAATAAAAACCAGGTAATGTGGGGAGGTGAAACAAACTATGATGATCATGAACGTGATAGAGTTATTGCTTCCACCCGAATATATAACTTTAATGAAACAATATCGGAATACTAATCCTGATAATTATAGACCTGTAGTTTTCCAAAAAAAAAAAAAAGAGAATCAATATGAAGAAATGGATAAATAACAAGAACAATCTAAAAAATTTCAAATCAAAAATTACTTTGAATTAAGTTTTACAAAAAAATAAAATGTAATTAAAAATACACTAAAATAATATGAAAATATAAATATATTCAAATATTCAGCATTTGATCCTGATCAGTATGATTTTGAAGTAAAATTAGGATGAATTTATGTTAAAACATTTTAAAAAATGGAATAAATGTATCATATAAGTATTGGAGCAAATAAATCACGAGGTAATCACAAAAAAAAATGGATTATTTTTCATTCTTTATTCATCCGTTGTTATGACATTTTGGGCTATTTTCTTTTTAGAGATTTCTTTCTTTCTTTCTTTCTATATAGTTTTCGGTTGCATTTAATCATTTAAAGAAAAAACCTTTATTCGTGATCGCCAAAATAATGTACTATATGTAGATATTAAAAGAGATTTTTTATAAGATATTAATGGCCGACAATGACCAATTCCCAGTTAAATCTTTATTAATAATAAGCTCATTCAACTGCAGTATTTTTAATAAAATTATTTAACCTTGTGTACTTTTATGTTAAATCAGGATTATTTTTTCTTTGGTTGTTTAAAGTTCACTTTAATTGCATAATTGACAGTGCAGTATATGTAAAGCTTGGGACAATGAAAGAAAAAAATAATAGTAATAACTCAAAATTTTATTATAACAATATGCTTGCTTTTAATGATCCAAGTAAAAATATGTTAAAGAAATTCTTAATTTTTGCATATACAAATATCAAAGCATTAAAGACATCAAGGCATAAATTGCATATATATCCGGAGTGCATCAACTCTTTTGATATTTATATTGTACAAATTTACTCTAATTAATCACATTTAATTTTGTGTAGATGAATAAATAAATTTGGTAAATTTTAATAAATTCTGTGCGAGATTTTTTAAATTTATAGCTTAAAACAGGAAGATTGACACAATGACATTCCAATATTATAATAACATAATATAATAATCCATAAATAAATAAGCAAAGAAAATTTTGAAGTTTTTGATGTTTATTAAAAGATAAAGAAACGTTTAAGATTTTAATTTTTTTTTTTAAATGCAATGCATTAAAATGATAAATTAAAATAACAAGTGATTGTTATTAATTACGATAATTTCTAATCATCAATGACGAATAATTAGTGGACAATCGAGTAAATACTTAAGGCATGCAAGGAGACCGCATAATTTAATGATTCATTACTCCTAACTTTTATTATTGTGGTAAATAGTGAATACATTTATAAGATTTTTAGGTATTAAGAAAAATGCATAATAATATGTATGCATAAATGTGCCTAATGCAAGTAGAAAGAATTTCATTGGTTCTTTTTTATTATTAATGCATATATGAATTTCGAAATTTCTTTAAATTTCCAACAAACTTAATCAAATGATTCGTTCGAATGCTTAATTTCTTCTCGAATTTGATGATAATAAAAAATAATTTATTATATGTTATTTATATTTGTTTATTTACCATGATTATTTTTAATTCGTACTAAATTTTTTTATATGCAAAGAAAACATGGGATGTGATGATTAATGTACAAAATTGGGTTAACCGCGGATATTTCAACTAGAGTAGGTTAAAATATGATATTCTTAATTAAGATATTGATATTTATACACTATGAAGATTAGGAGTTATATAAATGTAAATAAAGTAATTAAAGTAATTAAATCTAATCTAAATGACTTACGAATGCATTAAAAAAACTTTGAATTTTTTCTTATTAAGATAGAACAACGCAATGTACAAAGGCAATAAATAATAAAAGTGCAATTATATTTACACAATATTAATGGATGTAACAATGTGTCATTAAGATGTAATTAATAATTAAAAATTAAAATAAATAAATAATAATAATTATTATTATTATTGAAAAAAATCATCCAAGAAATTTTTACAAAATGTTAATAATAATAATAATAATAATCTTTTATAATAAATTGTACGACTACAACAATTACAATGAAATTCGTTTCTTATAAAAGATGTGCTTCCCCTCTCCTCTCTTTTTCTTTACTGTCATCAAAAAATTTTATTCACGACAATTCTAATTGGTGTGAAACCACTTACCCTCATTCCTCATCTTCTTACTCTTCCCTCCCGCAATTAATAAAAATTCTTAAAATATATTATTATTTCTTCATCACACCATTACAAGAAAAGTTAATTCACTCTTCCAAACTATCTAATATCATCATTAAAACATGATTTCATTCCAAAAATCCGTTGTTCTTTTCTTTGCATTTGCTTTAGTGGTCCTTATGTTGGAATCCGCATCTGCAACTAGCATCTCCTTCCGTGCGATTGCTAAAAGAGGCAAAAAACCCAAACCCATTTCCGATACCAATACCACCGTTGGCTTCACTCCCGTTCATATAGAAAATGGAGTATGGATAGGTGATACCAAAGGCGATTGTACCTTCTACAGTATCGGTCTTGGTGCTTGCGGTACATATAATACCGATGCTGAAATGGTATATGCCATGAATTGGGAAATGTTCGATCAAGGAACACCTGCCGGAAATCCAAATAATAACCCTAATTGTGGTACATTCGCTGAAGTTAGTCGTAAAGTTGGTAACATAGTAAAGAAAGTTATAGTTAAATGTGTTGATCGTTGCCATGGTTGCCAATTTGGTGATGTCGATTTGAGTTCTGTATGTATTTTGTTTTGTTTATTTCCTTGTTTTTCTTTTATATTTATAATTTTAAAATTCTAATTTTTTTAAACTTTTATTCTATTTAATAAATAATAATAGACTGCATTTAATCAACTTGGACACCCTGATGAAGGTCGTTTTAAAGTTGATGTCAAATTTTTAGGCTCCAACGTCCCCGTCGCCTCCCCAACCCCTTGAAAGTTGTAAAAAAGATTATATATATATATATATAAAGATATCTTATTAAAGAAAGAAATCAAAGAAGGAAGAGAAATAACAAAAGAATAAAGATCTATAAAAAACAAATTAAATAAATTGCATATATTGCATATATGCATGAAATAGAATTTTAAACTAGACGTAAAGAATTCGCCGTCTGAATAAAATTTTCATTAAATACCATAGAATATAATTTTATTATATCAATTCCATTCCATCATTCCATTAATACGTCCTTCCTAGATCATATACATACGCAATCTTATTATTTCATTTATTTATTTTTACTTAGTACCATTCAATTTTGCATATATAAATAAAGATTTTCTTTCTCTGAACCACTTATATCTTCGATTTTTTTTTAATTTTAACTGTTGCTGTGTTACATTAATACAGATTCCAAATACTATATACAGGTAATTTGAATTGAAAATGTTTCTTTTTTTTTCTTATAGATCGAGACGTAAATCAAAACGTAAAGATTAAGAATAAAAGTTTAATAAATGTCTTCACTTGATCGATTAATTATTTGTGCGAATTATAGTAATAATAAATATAAAGTAGTTGGTTTAATTTGTACCTTATGACAGTGATAACCTAAAATAGTAATAACCTAAAATAGTTATATGTAACTCACATCTGCTTCCCTATTAGTAAATACACTTAATATTCTTATTAGATTTGTTCAATTTGAGTGTTTATCTTAAACTCCTCAGTGGTAACAACAGGTCATGTTAACATGCATTAAATTCGTCTAACTCATGAAGTTTTTTTTAGACCCCTTATTACAGCAAACCATTTATTTGCCAAAAATAAATCCAATATTATACGACTTAGTACGCTAAACATTGCTAAACAATGTTTACTTTATTAAATACTCTTCCAATATTTATATCAGGAGTTTAAATTATTTTGGATGGGATGCACCTAATTAATTTCCGCTTTCCTAAAAGAGGAAATTGGTATTTATTATACTGCACTTCATTCTATATTCAACCCTAATTTAGGCAATTTTTTTATTTTTCTAGAAAACACAATTAATGCAATCAATACATATAACAATCAATACAATTAATAACAATTGATACAAATTCAGCTTTTTTTTTTAAAGTCTTTGTCGAAATATGTGAAAGTCGGGTAAATATTTATAGTCAATAATTAAACATAATATAAATAAAATAAAATCAATTTTTTAAATTCAATGATTGATACATTTTATAGCGTGTCGTGTAAATCCTAATCTTTAAAACATTATATATTGTTATATATTATTATATATTATTATATATTATTATATATTATTATATATTATTATATATCATTATATGTAGATATAGATAATCAAAAACATGTATTACTGCATTAATTTAATTGAAATAAAAACAATAAAAATATTCGACTTCTATAATTTTAATGATATTTAATGATATTCTTTTTGTTAATTAGTATTACAACATTAGTCATCAATGAATCAATGAATGGTCAATGAATCATCAATGAATCATCAATGAATCTCAAGAAATTCTCTAAATCAAATATGATTTCATTCTTATTGCTAAAACGATAAAGATAAATAATATAAATAAACAGGTCTTCTTTATTTTTGTTTGATCCTTTGTAATAAAAAAAAAGCATCTAAAATAAAATTGATTTCCCTCAATCTGATATGCTGATTTTTTTTTTATTAAAATAAAAATAACTGATAATTTTTTTTTATAAAAAAAAATTTAACAAAGTAGAAGAGGCTTAAGAGACTTGTTTTCCAGATTTCAATATACACAAATTTTCATATTCCCAATTATAAATTCTTGTGAATATCACTTTTCTTTTTCTAAGTCAAAAAAATTGTAATAGTTGGTATCACGTGCAACAAGATTTTTAAAGTTTCTGGTCTAACTAAATGAGTCTTAAACTTAACATATCAATTTCGAATCCCTTTGTTTTCTTTTTTTTTTTTTAACAAAGAAAGATTATATGATATAATATCTGATATATCTGATATAATATATGATAGGATATGATATATATGATACCATACCAATTTATCTCAAAAAGATTAGACTTCATTGACTTTTTCGGACCTTTTTTTTTAATACAGTAAATTATTTTTAAATTTATTAAAATTAATGAAGATTTGATTTTTTATTATAATACAAAATAGCCAAATGACATTATGTATAATATCATTAATATGAATGTCACAATTTTATGAAAAAATTCTAATCTATGTATGATGTATTTTAATGAGCTTCATGAAAAAAATGTGAAAAAGACATCAAGTGAAGTGAAAGGCGTATAATGAAAAATTATGAAAATTGTGGAAAAATAAACAAGCAAACAAACAAGCAAGGGAATTAATAAATGAATATCTTACACTTTTTTTTTTAATTATTATAAAGTATTTACAAAATACGATATATGCGTTGAATTTGTTAAAATTTTTTTCGTTTAGGTGATTTTTGGTAAAATTTAATTTTTCATGAAGGGAATGATTGATATACTGTATATAAAATAAAAAATTTTTTTTTCCAATATAATTTTTTTTCAAATCTTGTCAAAAGACTTAAAAAATGAAAAAGTTTTCTTTGATTTTTTTTTTTTAAAAAAGAAATAGGATAATATTCGTCGCTCAGGTTTCGAAGGAAGATTTATTACGCCCAACTACCTTCGACGCGACCTTCTGAGAGACTGCCAATTTGTTCGAATGCAGCAGCTAAATCATTTAATAAAATCAATTAATGAAATAAGATTAGTATATAAATATATAATATTATTATTTATAAATAATAAGTAATACTTACGAGATAAATCAATATCTGCAGCATTACATCCTACACAACGATCCACAATTTTACAAGTAACAGATCTTGTTCCTCGAGTAACCGTTGCATACGTTCCACATTTTGAGTTCTTATTTGGATTACCATTTGGAGTATATTTATCAAACACGACTGCAGGTATAGCACAAACAAATTCATGATCAGAACTGGTTATTCCGCAAGCACCCAAACCAGGGTTGTAATAAGTTATTTGACCGGTTTCTCTTTTAAAAATATTAGTATTTTTAGGAACACCGATAGGAGCAGAATTAAAGGAGTCAATATTGAAAGTCAAGAGAACGACGATCACCATAACAAGAAACATGAATCGAGAGTTGGTGAAAACTGAAGACATTTTTTTATGTTTTTGATTTGTGGTATAATGGATGTGTTCAAAAAAAGAAGACTTTAAAATTATCAAAATTTTAAAGAAAAGATGATTTTTTTTAATTTTTTAAGAAGGAGTTGTTGTTAAATCAAAGCAAGTTTTGAATTACAGGTAAAGGAAAAAAAGAATTATTTTAAATACAAAAGTTTGATGAGACGGTTTGAAAAAGAAGAAAAAATTCTTTTTTTTTTAATGGATAAAAAAAATTTTTATGTTGCGACTCGCGCAAATTTAATAGAATCTGTTAATAATTGGTTTTTTATTTTTTTTTTAAAAAAAAAGAAACTTTTCTTTTTTTTCAAACGGATTATTTATTTAACAACGGCTAGCGTAGTTGATTATTGATGGAAAAGAAAAAAAAATTGGAAGGCAAATTTTTCGTCGTTTATATAGAGAAAACAAATTGTAGATAATCATATAAAGATCATAACATAATATATTAAGAGAATAATAAATATGCACGAAGAATGTTTGATAATCAGTTTATACATTATTTCTCTTATTCTTTATTTATTCTTATAACTGTTTTGTTTAATTTATGCACCAAGTAAAGAAATAATTTATCCAGTAAGAAAGTGGGAAAGCTTATTGTGATATTTAGAGTATTGAAAATATTTTTACGGAGACATGTTGAATCAAACCTATTTTGTTTGTGGAAATTCAGAATATCAAATGTTAACAATAATCAACAATCAACACAATATATAAATTATGTACTTTATAGTAGTTCAATTAACCAATAACAGATAACAATTATACATTCATTTTCCAATCAATATTAAAACAGGTATTTATTTGTTTTTATTTCCATTTAAATCTATTACACGTTTCAACCTGAAGCTAAGCAAATAAATACTCAAGGGTGTATTACTAAATGTAGATTTGAAAATTTTTTTTTGTATACCTAATATAGTAATATATAATTAATAATTGAATGAATGATAACTGTTTATATCATTAATTTTCGAGGTTTCGAAATTTACGAAAGATGTTAAAGGTATTGTATAAAACTAAAAGACTAATAAAGAACATGTTAAAATAATGAATTGGTAAAAGGTCATTGAATTGTTGAAAACATTATGATAACTAAAGAATTTTCGGAAGTATCTTGACATTCGTACAACATGAATTCGAATTTCATGGCGTTTTTTTTTTTTTTTTTTGATCTTGAAAAAAATTTTTTTTAAGTTACAAAAATTTCGTACGTACAAATAAGTACATTAAACAAATGTTTGTTGCTCTGCCATATTACCAAATATTAACTCAGGTACGTTGGATATCACTAATGTCTCAGATATGAACATTCAATTATCTAACTTTAGAAAATTCACAGCCTCTTTTATACACATGTTTCATAAATTTAGTATTACTATTATCCGAGTTTAGATTGGTTACGAATGAATTCTCCAATTATTTTAAAGGATGATAAAGGAAAGCAAGCAAGATTGAAGGCGTTAACTTTCGTATAATTTACATAATATTTTTTATTTGTTGTTTTTCTAAATATTCATAATATAATGTAATATTTGTATAATTATTTTTATTAAGGGACCTCCCTTTCTATTGTTATTGTTTGTTATACTTATTGATATGACAAAATGATCAATTCGAAGATTGTTTCTTTACGATTCAATTCATTTACATATTTTATAATGAAATATGGTAAAAATATGCATGTTTAGGATAAAATGATACATAAATCTCAATAAGGTAAGATTATGCATAACAAATGTGCCATGTCAAGCGCAAGGGTCAAACGTCGTTCAAAAGTTTCATAAGTAGTGAAACAAAGAAAAAACACGAGTTTATCATCATTACCGAGAAATACTACATTTATGTGTTATATATTAAGTTAGAACTTTAAACATCGGACTGGGTGTGCATTGTCTATGTTCAGTAGCAAAATTCACGCAGTAATTTGCACACTTATTATTTATGAATCTCTTCCTTATATCTTTTCCTCTTTTTCCTTCCTTATAATTCACCCCAAATAAAAATAATACATTAATAATACACATTTTATGGTACAATGATTTGTTATTTTCGTTATTATTATGAAATTTCCTTTTACTCGGGTAAATAGTAAATAAATAAATAAAATAAATAATAATAATAAATTGAACCCTTAAAATAATACGCGTTTACCTATAATAACAACAGCAACACCATCATCATCTATATCTAATCGGATTTAAAAATAAATTAAATTTGTTATTTTACTTTTCTATCTTATCAATATTACATAAATAAGAATGTAAAATTTTATTATCAAGCATTATCTTGACAATTTTTTTTTGTTTTTACATAAAAATGTCCATTCCATTAAACGTTAAGTAATATTTTCTTATGATTTTTTTTTTTATCTAATTATGATAAGTGACTACTGATTTGATTTTTTTTCTTTGTTCTATGTGAGTTATAAGTACATAAATATTCCATTTTTAGGGATCGTCTAAAACATTTATACGGATCAGAAAAGATATCTACTTAAACCCTAACGCTAACCCAGCCTTTTACTCTAACATTAACTAATTTCTGGCAATCATGTGATGGACACTGCTTTAAACATCACCCTAAAACGGGTTTTCATTTACACGAATAACTTTATATTTCTATATCGCTAATATATACCAGATATTGCTAAAAATTGAATAAAAATGGGGGATGTCAAAGCATTGTCCATCACATGATTACCCGAAATTAGTTAAATCTTAGAGTGTTAGCGTTAGGGTTTAAGTAGAGATCATATGTAAAATAGCCTCCCCGACACTTTTTATTAATCATCAAGATATGTTTAGTTGTATTCTTCGTCGGGCTGATCCGTATTGAGGTGGCACGAATGCCACGGGGAACGCTGTACGAAGGTTACGAATGTCACGAGAGATGGTAGCAAGATGACAGTG
>CAJVPK010001189.1:0-14121 GCA_910592015.1 Diversispora eburnea
ATTTGTAGTTTCAATTCATCTATAATTTCTTTTATTGTCTGAAGGATAATAGGATTGTTGGCTCCATTCCATATAAAGTTTGTATTTCCTTTCTTTATCTTGCTTATATTGTATATTGCACATGCACTATCAGTATATATGTTTACCATTGATCTTTTTGGCATTACTATTAGTGCTGTAAGTATTGCCATTAGTTCTGCTCTAGTTGAAGATGGGAATTTTTCTAAGTTGCATCTGAATGTCATATGATTAATATTTTCTTGATCTATAATCACCCATCCTAAGCCCATATGGTCTTTCTCGAGTATATTTTTCATTGAGCCATCTGTGTATACTTTAACCTCTGTCCTATTTTTTAATTTGTTCCTGTTTATAGATATTATACATGTAGAGCGAAAAAAAAATTTTAATTATTTCACTTATTTGAAATCAGATACGTGCTGATCTTGAAATTCAGCCAATAAAAATTAATATTCTCACGCACTTATCACTTGTTATAAATTTATATGAAATTTTATTGGCTGAATTTGAAGATTAGACACGTAATCTTTTTTATAAAAACTGCGATAATTAAATATGAAAATTAAAAAATTCGTAAATGTGATCATAATTTTTTGTGTGAATTTTTGGAGGCTTGACAAAAGTAATTGATTTAATTTATTTTTTTAATTCTTTTCAATAAACAATTTTTTCATGTGAATTTTTTGAGGTTTGACAAAAGTAATTGATTTAATTTATAGAATTGGGTGAATCTTTTTATTATTTTATTAGTTCATTTTTACCTTTAAATTGAAAACTTAAAAATAATATTATTTAATTTTGAATTACTTTTTATGTTATCTGATTATTCATATCATGAATGTGAATTTCAATTTTAAATTTTTGATTTTGAATTTTGAATTTTCAATTGAATTTTTGATTTAAGGCTTGATTTGAATTTTTTTGATTTTAAATTTGATTTTTTAATTTTTGACAGATGTGATCCATAATTATGGTAAAAATATATTTTAGACATATAACCTTTATCATTATATGGATTCACAAATGCAATTTTTTTTTTAAAAAAAAAAGTGTGTAATAAATTTATAGCTTTTTTTTAATATTAAAAAAAATTAATAACCATTTATTTTTTTATTTTTCTATTAAAGACAATGCTTTATTGTTTAATTAATTAAATAATGTAACATGATATTTGCAATACAAATTTAATTTAATATAAAAAAAAATTATAAACTAGTACTAGTATTAATGTTCTTTGATTTTTTATATAATGAAGAATTAATAATATTAACACAATATTTTTTTTTTTTTTTATTTCTATTAAAGACAATCACTAGTCAAATACAAAAGAATCACTGTACCAAATGGTGATTCAATATTATAGATTAGCTAAAAAAATCAGTTAAAATCGGAATTCCTTTTCAATACACCTATTCTTTTGTGTTTGGCCTGTAAATGCTTTATTGTTTAATTGTTTGAGTATGGTTACAAATTTGATGAGTATAAATTTAATCCCAAACTATACAAATCATAACTAACCAATCCCTGACCCTAACCCTAAACCACGTGATAGTTAATTTTATACTCAATATTTTTATCATATACTCAATTGGTTGACTAGACTTTACAACTATTCGCAATACCTGTTATTTAAGATACAAATTTATTTCTTATGTAATATAAAAATTATACACTAATATTCTTTGCTTTCTTATGAAATAAAGAATTAATAATTCAATAAATAAATAATGATTGCAAAATAAATAATCATATAACAAAAATATAAGTAATATACAAAAAAAAAAAATAATCGGCTGTAAAATGCAAAAATAAATTTAAAGAATTCGTTATTAAAAAAATATATCTAATAAGATATTTGCTGATTATTCATTTGGATCCGCAAAACATTCATTAAAATATTCAGCAATCCTTCTTTTAAACTCATCTATTTAATAGGAGAATATAAATTAATAAAATTTGTTATAAATTTAAAAATATTACTTTGATCATTAATTTTTCTTCTTCCGATAATTCATCTAAAAAATGTTTTCTAGGAATTTCTGTGCTTGAATTATGGGCTGAATTTTCCAAATAAGAACTATTTAAAAATTATTAATTATAATAAAAAATTTGTAAAATTTAATTGAAAATCAATTAATAACCGAAGTATATTTTAATTTACTTGTTATCCATTATATCAAAGCGATCATTAGAGAGCAAATTATCATTATAAAAATATAATAAATTATATATTAAAAATTATTCGAACCAATATATTGTTGAATTAATAGATTCTAACATGGAATTTAATGATGTGCTACGCATATCTTGGATTCTTTACAAATAGCTTTCCATTTCAAGTCGTTTTTTTTCAACTTCATAAAATCTGACCAATTATTTGATAGTGACCAAATTTCTTGTATTGCTGAACGTTGAGAAGGATCAGAATGCCAACATCTTTTCATTAACTTTACGTATTTTTCTGGTGTATCTTCTGTAATTTCTGGTCTTTTTCCATCTAAAAATATAAGTTTTGGTTCAATGTTCTTGTTCATGAAACCTGATGTCATTTGCCGCATATTAATTCATAACTATACATAGATGTCCGATGTATATAAATACGGTTGATTTTAAATAATTCTGGAGCCATATATGGAATAATTCCATATATTTGAGATTTTCTTGAGAGGTTTGGTTTAATAGTTGCTGGTTGACTAAATCCTAAATCTGAAATTACTGCATAATTATAATTATAGTTCCACTGTGTAAATCTCGATGCAAAATTTTCTTATCATGAATTCTTCTAATTGCCCTAACCACGTTAGATAAAAATTTAAATTTTACTTCTCATGTTATTTCTACAAAGATTTTATTTAAAAAATGATGCGAGTCTCCATTTTTTGTATAATCTAAAATAAATGTATAATTTTTAGTCTTTGGAATTTGGTCACTCCATAATTTAGTATCCGCATTTTGGGAATCATTTAGGGCTTTTAAAACAACTTTTTTTTTTTTTTTTCGTTTCAAAAATTATTTTCCTGTATTAAAATAAACTTGTTTTTCCCAAGTTGATTTATAGATTTCGTTAAAACCTCTCTTCCCAATGTGTTTTACATTTGTAAAATTTTCATATGGAACCCATATTAAAAAATTTTCTTTATTTGAAAATTGTGTTTTCTTTATGAAATCATCAATTTTTTTATTGCAACTGTCAACAATTTGTGAGTTCATTGCATTACATCCGTTTACATAAATGCGAACTATAAAAAGGGTTTCTTTTGTTACATTTATACATTTAATATTTTTATCTATCCATCAAGTTTTCTTGACTTAAAAGTCATTTTTTAAATAAGAATGGATGAATTTATGAGTTGTAGATAATTGAAAAATCCCATTTAAGTCGTTGAGGAAGTTCTATTCTGTGTTCCAGAATATGTTGCAAATTTATACATTCAAAAACGAATTTCTCTATTTACATACCATATTGCCATATTTATCTAATTAAATGAAAGCTGTAAATAAAAATAGTGATATAAAAGAATATTATAGTTAAAATATAAGTGATCCCTACTAAAATTTATTCTTTAATATATTTAATACTTCAAATTTTTTAAATAAACTAAATTTCATACAACACATTAGAAGAAGAAACATTTTGCGTATTCAAACTTTTTATTTGTTTTAAACAATAACAATAATTTTTAGCATCAACTAAAATTTTTTTTCTTTTAATAGAGTTATCTGTTTAATATAAAAGAATTAAATTAATAAAAAACGGTTATAATAAAGATTTCTGAGATTTAAATTATTGGACAAGAGTAAATGACAAGAATGTTCAATCGTCTAGTTTCAAGATCAGTTTTATGTGAAAGGCGAATGCTAAAATTATCATCTCAAAGTTGTTACAATTCTTCTGCTGACTTGGTATATAAATATTAAAATATTTTTCTATCTATACAATTAAGTTAGGTCTTTCATCGATAGAATATATTGCAAAAGTGGTTCTATTCAAATTTATAAAGCAGTTTATATAAAAAAATAACATATGATATTGATACTGATGAATGTGAGAGAAAATAAATGGAAAGGCATATCGTTTTATAAGTTTCAAATAACTCTAATAACCTGAATACAGAATTTTTAAAGGAGGTAATTAATCACTTCGTGCGTGTTTGTTAACAATTAATTGAACATCAAATTATCAAAAAGTGGAAAAGGTAATTCTCAAATAATCATTTGTTTATTGTAATTATGTACTGTATATTCTTTAACAGTTAATAATGGCGCAATAGATTTTTCATAGAAAAATTAACATGTAAAATGGATAAACCAACTTTCAAAAATTTTCAATTAAAAAAATATTCTCATCATGAGATGGATGGTAAGCGCCAGATACTCGACTCAATTTGTAAATTTTAGTTTTATTTTTAACGAAAGAATGATATAATATTTAGTATTATGTCGAGACACTTAATCATAAAAAGATATATTAAATAGTATATACTGTAAGTATAAAAATTTTAAGTTTATTTTTCCATTTTGTGAATTTTATAATAACAAATGATGATTGAAACTTGCAATATCATTTAATATATATTTTTATAAAATAATATGTTTATGTTTAGCATGAGTATTGAAGATTTAAATTAGGATAGTATCGAAGACAATCATATATATTAGTATTGGCATAAGCATTAAATATTTTA
Source organism: Diversispora eburnea (assembly GCA_910592015.1). Lineage (NCBI taxonomy): Eukaryota > Fungi > Glomeromycota > Glomeromycetes > Diversisporales > Diversisporaceae > Diversispora > Diversispora eburnea. The sequence goes on from CAJVPK010001189.1 coordinate 4,707, forward strand.
TTGAAGAAATTTAAAAGCATAGTGAATTGAAGATAAAAGAAGAATAAAAATTCAAATAATAACAACATTAATGATCAACAATAATAATAATAAAATCACTACTTCGCTAGTTATTATTCTTTGGTGCGATGATAAATAAAAATAATAATAATGAGATGATAATGATGCTTATGATTATATGAATGATGATAAGAATAACGGTAAAAATTCCATTTCATTTTGAATTTATCTATAAATAATTTATTTGATATTGATGAATTTATATCAATATTTATATTGTACAGTACAACCTAAATTAATAGCCATTTCTTTTCAAAAAGAATAAAATTTTTACAAGTCATCTCAAAACCTTAATTAATTTCCTAGTTGAAAATATTTTATGGTATGGAAATATCGATCGTCTCATTTTCGTATGGATAATATTAAAATATGAATTTTACTAAAACGCATTTATGGTGTTAAACACCGCAATAAATTTTCTAGCTAATATTTAATTTAGGGTTAGGGTCTGTGTTGAGTTTAAAAATGAGGTTAGGTTTAGGTATAAAGATTCCAAGGAGCATTTACTTAGTCAAGCATTTCTGCTCAAATTTTCACCGCATTTATACCCTATGACGCGGACGCGGCGAATGGGATTATTACATGAAATCACATGTATTCTAAAAACAATGTCTTAAATGAACTTATGTAAACAAGAACAATTACAAAACTTTGTATCGAAGTATTACTGAACTGATAATTTCTTTTTGAAAAATAAAAAAACTCTCTTCTATAATAATTATTTTTAATCATTGTAGAAAATTAGAGTCAAGAAAGTTATATAAATTTGTTAGAGGAAAATCTTCAATTGTATGCTTGATAACTAATAGTTTCCTTATTTAACATTATAACACAGAACGACATGGTTTGTTTTTATTTTGTTAAACATTTAAAAGTAATTATAATTTAAATTATAATTTGCATTTATTATTTGAATAACTTCAAGAAAAAGAAAAGTTATATTTGAATCTTTTAAAAGATTAAGTTTTGTACGAGAGGTTGGTAAAAAAATAGTGGAACATCTTTTTACAAGTAGACTTTGTAGATATTTTCAAGATCTTGATATATATGAAAGAAATAATAATAAAAAAAACACCATAACAATGAAAATACAAGTAAAAATAGAGATAAATTAATTAAAGAAGAATATAAACATTTGAAAGAAATCAGAAAAAGTTTTTTCAATGCCTTTATAACTAATCAAGTATTTCCACTGCTTTATATTTAATAAAGTAGCCAGCCTTCTACCATTGTGGACCAAATGTTTTTTATGTACACTGTACTGAAAAAATTCATAGCAAAATAAATCAGCAATCTTCCAAAGAACTTTCTTATAGATTAATCCCAAGAATTGTTTCATTACCAAAAATGTGTTCCGAAAGTATTTATAACTATGAAAGAAAAAAATTCTAGTAGTTCAATTAAAAAGTATATAATGTAAATAGTTTCAATAACTTTCCTTTTTTAATGATTAAATTAATTTGTATTATTGTAATATCATAGGATAGCTTCAAGTTGAAGTCCCATTATGCAATTATTTAATTACAATGCATAGCATCATAAACTTTTCTCAGCTACGCTCTAGCAAGATATATATGAAAAGTGCTGGCAAGGATTTCTCTTCACAACTTATCAATAATCAATTTTTAGAACCACATGATGAATATGTAGAATATGTAGAAAAAAAAAATCTGGGACATGAAATATGAGTACATGAATTTCATAACTATGTAATCCACTTTTAGAAAAAAATTAATAATTTTTTTTTCTGGTTGTTCTCTTTCGCAGAAAATCCAAAATCCAGTCCTCCCATTATTTTTTGAATAGATGTTCCAGCTACTGGAAATTTAATGTTGAACAAATGCAGTAAACTGGAGATTATTTATATTTTTTAATTTTTTTTTTGTTTTGCTTGAATAAGACAATCAATGTCTGATTCCTTTTTTTGAATATTATTAAAGAGTGCTTCCAAACGTTACTATATTTTAATAACTTTAAAAGTTTAAAAATTATCTACATTTGATTAAATTTGAATAATTGGAAAATTATTTAAAATATAAGCGAGTGAGGTCAAACACATCTATTAATTAATTATCAAGATATTATATTAAGTTTTCTATTAAAGATTGTGATAATCTAAAGTGAAGAAAATGATGTGTCTTTATTTGATTTACTGTGAAACATATTTTATTATACAAAGGATAAACAAAAACAAATACAGTATTACATTTACTCGTGACCATTTTGTCATTTTTGTAATTTTTTTGCTTTTGCTCTTATTTTTGAAAATGTCTTTAAGAAACGATATCGAAATCATTGTAGCGATTGGTATGTTGAATTTTATAAATGATTTTAATTTATATCTTATTATTACAATTTCCTTGTTTATATTTCGAATAATAATACATTACATTTTCATAGATTTTGGAACAAAATATTCAGTAAGTTATAGAATGAATAAACTTTGTTGCAAAAAATCCGTTAAATTATCTATTTTATCTATATTACTGTATCTAAATTATTTTTTTGCATGAATATATCAGAGTTTCGCATATTCGGTGTGTTTACGTTCCAATTTTTTTTTAAGAGAAAAAAAGAAATTTTATTAATATAAATATTATAATTATTTTTTATTGATAGCATAAAAAAAATCCGGAAATAATAATAAACGATTCTTGGGTAAGTTTTAACGAAAGTTATTTTTTTTTGTGTGAGACAAATTTACCAAACTTAAAGTTTTTTTTCTTTGATACATCATTATTATTATCATTATTGAAATAGCCGGGACAAATAGGCGCTTTAAGGACAAATACCGCTTTACAATATGATGAAAACTATGAAAATGTATTAGAATGGGGTTATGAAGCATTGATTAAAGAACCTCAACGAAAAGGTCGTGACAAGAATTTTGCTAATGAACCTGTTGAATTATTTAAACTTCATTTGAGCGCAATACCTGATTCAGAAAAACCTCCATTGCCTCGATCATTGGATTATAAAAAAGCGATTACAGATTATTTAAGAGAAATGGGTAAGTAAAAAGTAATAATATTACTTTAATTACAATAATTTATTAAATTACTATAATAATATTTTAAAATTAACTGATATAATTATATTCTTTATCTTGTTTTAATAATAAAATAAATAAAAATTAAAATCAGGAAAGGTATGAAAATGTTATAATTCGAATATTTTTATTGTAAATATTTATTTACTCAAAAAAATTTTATTAAATATTATTATTATTTCTTTCTTAAAAAAAAAGTTAATTAAAAAAACTATTGAAAAGCGTTGGCCTTTTGTCAAATTTTTGGAAAATGTATTGTTAGTACTCACTGTACCCGAAGAATATCCTGAAAAATCAAAAAGAATATTAAGAGAATGTGTTTATAATGCTGGATTAATTGATTATTTGCCTTCAGAAAGATTATTTTTTTCTACTGAACGTAAGTTTCATTTCTAAATTTAAATATTATTAACTTGTATAAAATTAAATAATAATCACATAAATTTAATAAAAATTTATATTTTCTAGCCGAAGCAGTTGCAATATATTGTATGCAAATATTAAAAGAACTAGAATTTTTTGGTACATCTGAAGGCAGTACGCATGAATATTTATGTCACTATTTTTTTTTGTTTTAACAAAATAATGAATCTATTAATCTTTATAATAATTTATTATATCTATTATTTGTTATATAGAAAGTTTCTTGGTCGCTAATTGTGATGACGCCATTGTTAATTTAACTACATATAAATTTATATCAACTGATACACCGAGTGATGTCATTGAACATACTAGTGATTTTTGTGGAAATAATTATGTGGATAAAGAGTTTACTAAACTCTTGAAACGTTATGTGGGTGATGAAGCAATAAAAATATTAGAAGAACGAAATTATGGTCAAATGCTTTATATGATGCAGGCATTTCGGGGAAGAGTAAAATATTCATTTTCTGGAATTCAACAAGATTTTAAACTTTGTGAATTTGATCTTGAAAGATTATGCCCTGCAATTATGAAATATGTTACTGGGTCATATAAAGAAAAATTAGAAAAAGATTATTGGATAATCGGTTTTGATTTTGAAACTACGAAATCACTTTTTGATCCTATTATTGAAAAAATTATTAGATTGATTTCAGGACAGCTTAAAAATAGGAGTGGATGTGATGTTATGTTTTTGTTAGGTGGTCTTAGTGACTTAAAATATTTTCGAAAGAGGATTAGTGAAGAATTTGAAAATAAAGTAAAATGTATTTTTCCTAGAAAATCTCAAACAGCTATAGTACAAGGTGCAGTTGAATATGGGCTTAAGATGGAAATCATCAAAGCTCGTATTTATGGTGAAGGAACAACAAAAGATAAAGAAAAACGATTTCAGTGGTACTTGAAATTAGCTGAATGGGGAGATAGTAAAGGACAGAATAATCTTGGAGATTGTTATAAAAGTGGTATTGGAACTACAAAAGATGAAAAGAAAGCATTTCGATGGTACTTGAAATCAGCTGAAAGGGGAGATTGTGATGGGCAATTTAAGACTGGAGTATGTTATGCTAATGGCTTTGGAACTATAAAAGATGAAGAAAAGGCATTTCAGTGGTACTTGAAATCTGCTGAAGGAGGAAATAATATGGGACAGTATAATCTTGGTTATTGTTATCAACATGGGATTGGGACAAAAAAAGATGAAGAGAAAGGATTTCAGTGGTACATGAAATCAGCTGGGGAAAATATTATTGGACAGGAAAGTCTTGGTTATTGTTATCGTAATGGAATTGGAACAATGAAAGATGAAAAGAAAGCATTTCAGTGGTACTTAAAATCAGCTGAGGGAGGAAACGGTGAGGGACATAATTTTATTGGTTATTGCTATCATTTTGGTATTGGAACTGCAAAAGATGAAGAGAAAGCATTTCAGTGGTACTTAAAATCAGCTAAGGGAGGAAATAGCGAGGGACAATATTTTCTTGGTTATTGCTACCATTTTGGTATTGGAACCATAAAAGATGAAAAGAAAGCATTTCAGTTGTACTTGGAATCAGCTGAGGGTGGGAACAGTGAAGGACAGAATTTTCTTGGTTATTGCTATCAATTTGGTATTGGAACTATAAAAGATCAAAGGAAAGCATTTCAGTGGTACATGAAATCAGCAGAGAAAGGGAGTAATGGAGGACAGTTTAGTCTTGGTAATTGTTATCGTGATGGAATTGGAACTATAAAAGATGAAGAGAAGGCATTTCAGTGGTACATGAAGTCAGCTGAAGGAGGAAATAGTTCTGCACAGACTTTACTTGGGTTTAAAAAAACAGAAAATGAAGAAAATATGGATTATCATGAACAACATGAAATTGAAATTTCATCAGCTGAAGGAGGAAATACTTATGGCGAGAATAACCTTGGCAATTATTATTATAATGAAATTGAAACAACAAAAAATGAAGAGAAGGCATTTCAGTGGTACCTGAAATCAGCTGAAGGTGGAGGTAGTGATGAACAGAATAGCCTTGGTTATTGTTATCAACATGGGATTGGAACAACAAAAGATGAAAAGAAAGCATTTCAATGTTACTTGAAATCAGCGGAATGGGAAAATATTGATGGACAATGTAATCTTGGTTATTGTTATTATAATGGAATTGGAACTGCAAAAGATGAAGAGAAAGCATTTCAGTGGTACTTGAAATCAGCTGAGGGAGGAAACAGTGAAGGACAGAATTTTCTTGGATATTGCTATCATTTTGGTATCGGAACCATAAAAGATGAAAAGAAAGCATTTCAGTGGTATATGAGATCAGCTGAAGGAGGATATTGTAAAGGACAGTATAATCTTGGACATTGTTATTATTTTGGAATTGGAACTGCAAAGGATGAAGAGAAAACATTTAAGTGGTACATGAAGTCAGCTGAAGGTGGAGATAATAACGGACAGAATAGTCTTGGTTATTGTTATCAATATGGGATTGGAACAACAAAAGATGAAGAGAAAGCATTTCAATGGTACTTGAAATCAGCTGAAGGTGAAAATATTACTGGGCAATATAATCTTGGACGTTGTTATGAAAAAGGAATTGGAACAATAGAAGATAAAGGGAAAGCATTTAGGTGGTACACGAAATCAGCTGAAGGCGAAGATAATAACGGACAGAATAGTCTTGGTTATTGTTATCAACATGGGATTGGAACTGCAAAAGATGAAGAAAAAGCATTTCAGTGGTACTTGAAATCAGCTGAGAGAGGAAACAGTGAAGGACAGAATTTTCTTGGTAATTGCTATTATTTTGGTATTGGAACCATAAAAGATGAAAAGAAAGCATTTCAGTGGTACTTGAAATCAGCTGAACAGGAAAATATTACTGGACAATATAATCTTGGATGTTGCTATGAAAATGGAATTGGAACAACAAAAGATGAAGAGAAAGCATTTCAATGGTACTTTAAATCGGCTGAAGGAGGAAATATTAATGCACAAACTTTTCTTGAAATTAAAAAAACCAAAGACGAAGACGAAGAGATAATATTTCAATGGTACTTGAAATTGGCTGAAGAAAGAAATATTGATGGACAGAATAAACTTGGTTATTGTTATCTCCTTGGTATTGGAACTGCAAAAGATGATGAGAAAGCATTCGAGTGGTATATAAAGTCAGCTGAAGGGGGAAATAGTGATGGACAATATAGTCTTGCGAATTGTTATTTTTATGGGATCGGTACTACCAAAGATGAAAAGAAAGCATTACATTGGTACATAAAATCATATAGATCTTCATTCGGGTCGGGTAAAAGGCGTGTTACATAAAATAACAAATATTCTGTATTTTATATGATGTAAATTCGACTAAATATTCAAGGTATGGTTTTATTAATAGGAAATATTTTATATTGAAAAATTTGTTTAAAATATAGATTATTTTTTACATTAATTATTTTAATAAATTTTTTTTTTAAAAAAAAATGCTACGCATACGTAATTAGTATCTTGAAGTATCAAATGTATGGTACTCACAATCTCACCTTTCAGATTAGATAAATGACGCACTCTAATTCTAGGAATTTAACTTCAAATATTTTTATTCCTTTTTGTTTCATATATTTACAGATTTCAATTATCTCGTTTTTTTTCCAAATATGTGAAATAGGATTATTTTATATATTTTTTAGATAGTAGAGTGACGCATATATTGTCCATCCGGATTGTTTCAAGACTGACTAACAAACTTTAAATTAATTTCAATTTATCATTAATTTTATATGCTTAATTTAATTTTTTAATTAATTATTATTTATTAAATTAATTATTTAATATAATAACATAAACAAGGTTGGAAAATTTGTCTAGATAAAGTTGATGTACTAAATTTTATTAATTATTATAAAGTCTAACTTAATTAATCGCTGTACTAACTTATTTTCCCCAACCCTAAATATAAATGTATTACTTATCGAAATTTTATTTATATAAGATTCTATTATTTTATTGGTCGTGTATTATATACGTTTTACATTTTTAAACTATTAAATATCAAATGTTTATTAATACGAAATAGATCTTGTTGAAATAATTTACAGATTCTGTATATTTGTATATTCAATATTTTCATTTAAATTTTATGTTATATCTAATGATTTATTCATTATTATAGTTTATTGTTTATCCTATCCAAATATATTCAGTTTTGCATATTTTCTATTTTCTATTATTAATTATTTATTTTTTCTCTAAAAATTCAAAATCCGTAATTACGTGATATTAGGTTATCATAATCATTTATTTTATTTTTATCTTTAAAATATTTATAATACATTCTCGGATTCTTAATGATATCTACATTTTCAAACTAGGATTAATATTTTTTTTAAAAAAAAATCGAACTGTCAAAACAAAGTTTTATAATGGGGCTTGGTGAAATTTGAAAAGTGCACTCAAAGTTAAAGTATGAATATGACTTGTTATCTTCTTTTTTTTTTTGAAACAAGTGTTAGATCTTAAAAATTTATTTTAATTTTTTGAAGAAAACGTTGAAATTTTAAATTTAAAATCATATAATTACATCAGCATATGAAAAAATGACAAATAGTTATTGCCAATGATATTTTACTTAAATATTTTTGCTATTAAAAATAAGACAAAGAATGCGAGTTCAAAAACTGTGAATATAAAAAATTCTCATAGTTTTTGAGTTTCTTTATTTTATTTCTTATCTAAGTTTGTAATCTAAAATAATATGGTAAAAAACTAAATCATTAGTTTTCAATTTTCTTGAGGTCAGATAAATACGTGATGTTACACTGATTTTAAAAGCCATCACAAATAGAATTGCATCATAATGTGATGACGACGAAGGATTGGTAAGATGGCAGTGCAGAAACATGTGGTGTGGGAACACAAATGATGAGAATGATGAAGTACAAATGATGAGAATGATGAAGTTGTACAATGATGAGAATGATGAAGTTGCACGATGATGAGAATGAAGAAGTACAAATGATGGGAATGATGGAAGGAAGGGAGAAAATGATGAGAGAGAAATATAAAAGTAGCAGTAGTAAAAGAAAGAAAAGAGAGTTCCTTTTTGCAGCATTTTTCTTAAGAAATTAATAACACTTTGATCTTTTATTTTTATCTTTTTCTTTATTAATTAAATAACTATAATAACATAGCAATAATTATATAATAAATGTTAGAAGTAGTGAGAGAATAGAAACACGCCATTGTAATATTTTGTTGCCCAACTTCTAATAAAATTTTCTTTTACTTTTCAATCGTAAATAAACGTTTTATCTCTTATAAATCTGTTCTAACACCAATAGTATACGTAGGGAAAATTACCTCTACTTCACTTACTCACATACCTTTCAGATTATACTCACGATTCTGTAGTTGTTATTTAAGTTGTTACATTGTATAGCGATACACGAAGAAGTGTAAGTTATTATTGAGACTGAAAACTTGATTTGTTGTGTAATTGTGACACTAGTAATTATTTTTATCAAGTTAGTGACATAACACCCATATATATTGAGGTGGCACGAATGCCACAGGGAATGCTGTACGAGAATTGCGGAAGGTTACGAAGGTCACAAGGGAGAATAGAAAGATGACAGTGACACCTGGATGAGTGTGCTACCATCGTCATCTTTTACATCTTCGTGTATCATCTTTTTCATCTTTGTGTATCATCTTTTTCATCTTTGTGTATCATCTTTTTCATCTTTGTGTATCATCTTTTTCATCTTTGTGTGTTGTTATCCGTGTAAACCTTCTACAATTTACAAAGACAACGGGATAAATTAATACTAAAACTAATAAATAAAACTAAGTATAACTATAAGAATTACTAATCTCACGACAAAATTATCACAATACAA
>CAJVPK010001190.1:0-14120 GCA_910592015.1 Diversispora eburnea
TAATTCAACAGTATCAGGTAATTAATAATTTTATAATTTTTTTAAATGATATAGTCCATTATATTTATATTAATAATTTCTTGTGTATAGATAAACTCTCGAATGATAATTTACCCTCTAATGATAATTTGTTCTCTAATGATCGCTTTGATATAATGGATATTAAGTATGAATTTTAAAATCTAAATATACTTCAGTTATTAATTTATTTTAATAATTTTAACTAATTATCTATATTTAATAATTTTAAATAGTTCTAATAAAATAAATAAAAATTCAGATGGCAAAGAAAATTCTAAAAAACATTTTTTAGATAAATTACTGCGAAAAAGTAATAATTTGAATTTATTATATGATAAAATTTTTTACTATTTTTTTTAATAATTTACATTTTTTTTTATAAAATAGATTATTTTAAACGAAGTTTTTATAAATTACGTATTCTAATTAGGAGTTTAAATAAGAAAAATGTTTAATATTTATGGGCTATGTTACATTTTATATTATTTAGTTTTCCATTCTATATTTACAATTTAGAATTTAGAATGTTAAATATTTAATTTAATTACTATTATTGCATTTTCCTTGTAGTCTCGATTTCGACAAGATCATGACATGTATTTTTTGTATCATGGTCCTATAAATTATATCATTAGTAACATTCTAATATATCTGTTTATATTACTCGTAATATTTTACTCACTTCTTAAATCTGATAAAGAGGATTTCTTTACGTTTTTACTATTATTTTTTGTTGCTTTGAGTTTCTTTGTAAGTTTTTTCTAAATCTTTAATATATGACATAAGCGGAGAAATAGCTTGTTCTTTTGCTGTTTTTTCTTTTTTTTTCGAGATGAATCTTCACCTTGACTGGAAAGACCATCTTCAGAAGAAAGGAAATTTTGTTCATAGTTTGTTACCAATAAAAAGAAATGAGAATGAAGAAAAGATAAATTTGTGAATGATAACCTATTTATTATTTAAAATGCCGCCTGCATGTCTAGTTTTTTTATTTTATCCTTTTATTTTTTTAGTTTCTTCGTATATAACCAATCCGAATCGAAGAAAGAAAGAAATCATTTTTCTGTATCTTATAATGTTTCAAATAAAACATTTAAGTATATTAGTATTTCATTTGTCAAATTTTAACTTGATGACGATAAGGTAGGGATTAGTTATTTTTATGTTATCGTTGTTATTATTTATTTGTCATTTTTCTTTTGTTATTTTGTATTGGTCATTTTGAATGCACATATATTTAAAAACAATAAAAGTTTGAATGGGCAACAAGATTCTTCTAATTTTAATTTGTGTTTATGATTTTTTTTTGTTTATTCAAAAAATTTTTGTAGCATACAACGTATTGAGTCGTGATCGATTTGTGAAAGAACGGAACTACTGTTTATATTTTATATATGTAAGTCTAAATCTATAACTTCTGCCAAGTTGATTGATATTTTTTTTGTCAAATCTAACTTATCTGTATTTGAAACATGATTTATAGTAATTTAGTGCCGATCTCTCACGGACTTAAATAATGAGCTTTAGTAATATATTATTCTTTATTATTATGTACCAGTTTTTATTTAATCAGATATATATGGCAAATATGTACTGTGAATAGAGAAATTTTGTTTTCGAATATTATTATTTAATTTCTAAATTTGGCCATTGCATGACTGAACATAATGTATTCTTAAAAAGGTATCAAAAAAAATTGTAAATATGATCTAATGTAATAAAATGAAAAATATAAATAGAAATAAAAAATAAATATAATGATTCTATTAGTATTATCGTCGTTATTATTTGATTTGTATTTTTCTTTTGTTAGTTTATATTCGTCAGTAATTCGTTTAAAAACAAATAAACAAATAAAAGAGAAATAATGTGTTGTATGAATTTTTTTGATTATTCAAAAAAAAAAAAAAAAATTTTTTGCAGCAAAAATAATTTAAAGAATGAATTTTAATTTATTCTGTACTGACTAATATCTCAATTATATTACTCTTTTATCGCTTTTTTTTTTTTATTAAATTTCGAATGTTTAGAATTCTCGAATTAAAGAACATTCCAATCATTATTAATTTTATACTAATGATTTAAATAAAAAGCGTCCCTGACCCTGAATTCTTAATTGTAACAATTAATTGTTAATATTATATTATTATCAAATCAGATAAATAATTTATTATATATTTATTATTTCGATATATCCGAATTAACTTTTTCTTGGAAAGTTCGCCATTGATTCTTATACAAATTTTCTTTATTTGAAATGAATAATATTTAGTAGATAAACATGTTTTAAAACTTTTTTATTATATAGTAGTTCATGACGACATATACCAAAGATCGACGACGATGGGAAATTATTAATTGTATGACAATAAAATTTCTCAATATTATTATCTAAATAAAAAAATTTTTTTGAATCATCTATTTATAAGTTTGATCCTGTTCGCATTTGAAAAAATGGCTGACCATTTTACAATAAGAAAACTTGAAGGATCTAATAATAAAAACATTGATGATGATGATGATGATTTTAAAAAACCACTTTCAGAATTTCCATATAAAATGGATGTCCATTTGGCAAAGGGCAATAAAAACATCGGTTTCATTAAAAATCACAGTCGTCAGAATTGGTTCCATATAAAAAATTTACAAATGTAGAATATATTGGGAAGGGAGAAATTTATAGAGGAACTTTTGAAACGAAAGCCCTAAATGATTCCCAGAATGTGGATATTGATGATGATGATGATGATTTTAAAAAACCACTTTCAGAACTTCCATATAACACAGGATCCATTTTTCAACAAGAAAATTTAAAGGATCCAATGTCAAATGAATAAAATGTATAAGACGTTAATTGTTAACGGCGGCAATAAAAACACTGATGATTTCATTAAAAAATCACAGTCGCCAGAATATGATGATCCATTTTAGAATTGGCTCCATATAAAAAGTTTACAAATGTAGAATATATTGAGAAGGGAGGTTTTAGTAAAATTTTAGAAGAACTTTTGAAACGAAAGTTCTAAAGGAAATTGATGATGATCATTATTTTAAACCATTTTCAGAACGTCTAAGTATCAAGGCATTTCTGCAACAAGAAAATTTAAATTTTAAGGACCCAATATCAAATGTATAAAATGTTTAAGTGAATATATTAATCGTTTACATTTATGTAAACGACGTTATGATCTGAAGCAGATACCGTTAATTGTTAACAGTGGCAATAAAAACATTGATGATTTCATTAAAAAATCACATGATGATCCATTTTAGAATGGGTTCCATATTAAAAATTTACAAATATAGAATATATTGGGAAGGGAGGTTTTAGCGAAATTCATAAATCAACTTGGGAAAGACAGACGTATGTGGATGCTAGAGGAACTTTTGAAACGAAAAAAACTGAAGTTGTTTTGATTCACAGGAATGTGGATGCAGAATTTATTAAAGAGGTAGCACTATTTTTATTAGAATTCGTTGAAATTTTTATCTATACTTATTATATTTTATTTATAATATAGTTAGAATATACATATCAGTTCAGTGGTGGAAATATACAATCCAATGTTATGGAGTAACCCAAATTCCAACTAAAAATTACGCATTTGTTTAAGAATATGCAGAATATGGAGACTTGCATCATTTTTTAAATAAAAACTTTGCAGAAATGACATGGATAAAAAAAAACGCGTTTTTTATCTCGCATAGTTGGAATTCAAAAAATTCATTATTCTAGAATTTTACATCGAGATTTGCATAGTAGCAATATTCTTGATAAAAATGGTTATAATAATTTTCCAGAATTATTCAAAAGTCAACCGTATTCATGTGCATCATATATTTATTGATTGTGTGGCAAATGACATCAGGACATAGACCATTTCATGATCAAGAACATGGACCAAAACTTATATTAGATATTTTAGATGGAAAACAACCAGAAATTATTGAAGATACACCAGAATTTTGGGCTAATTTAATGAAAATATATTGGCGTTCTGATCCTTCTCAACGACCAACGATAAAACAAGCAGTATCTTTGTCCGAAGACTTTGTCGAAAAACATTATCCAAATAGTATTTGGTCAGAATTTAATAAAGCTGAAAAAAAACGAATTGAATTGGTCAAATCCAAAAAACCATTTGTAAAAAATCCGGGATATTAGCATCCCAATTCTAGATATTATAGTACATTATTAAATCCGATGTTAGAATCTATTAGTTCGACAATATCGGGTATTTAATAATTTTCTAATTTTTAAATGATATAGTTCATTATGTTTATATTAATTCTCAAACGAAAATTTACCCTCTAATAATCGCTTTGATTTAATGGCCATCAAGTATAAAATTTAAATATACTTCAGTTATTAAATGATTTTATATTGATTTTAACTATTTATCTATATTTAATAATTTTCAAATACGGTGCGTTACGTCTTGACAAATGTTTCAATTTTTGGTTGTAGATCTTTATATAATAAATTTTGCGCGAAGCGCAAAAAAAAAATTTTTTTATAATAAATTTTGTACGAAGAGCAAAAAATTTTTTTGTATTAAAATTTATGCGAAGTGTAAAAAATTTTAAAAATCTTATTGTCATTGTTGTTATTATTATCATGGTGAAAATAAGATGAATAAGTTTCTATATTATAATTTACTTTGCAATACTATTACAAAGGTCAAATTTATATATTGACGATCCACATTGATTTTTTTAAAAAAAGAGACAAAGAAGAACAAACAAATGAACGAATGAATAAATGAACTTTACAGATGGATAAATGAAATAAACAAATGGATGAATGAACAGGAAATGAATGCAGGAGTGTTTATTTTTTAAATAATATATTTTTCCAGAAGTAGATATATTTTAAAATTTTGTCGGGTTAAGAGTTAGCGCACTATAGTTCTAATCAAATAAATGGTAATCCAGATGTTAATTCAAGTGCATATTCCAAAAAAATTTTCTAGATGAATTACAACGAAGAAATCATTGAAATCAAATTAATATTTTAAAAATATTCTAATTATGAATAACATTTTATTATTTTATTTTATTTTTTATAAATTATTTAATTATTTAAATAAGAAGAATTGGTACTTAAGATATTAGTGAAAGATTCACGAATTATATTTTATTTTATAAGCTACTTATTACATTAGCATTATTTCTTCGATAATATGCTTATAACTATATTTTTTTCCTTAAAAACGCCCGAATTTACTTGATAAATTTTCTATTTTTTCATTGAATTTTACAGCTAAAATATTATTGAATCACATGATAAAAAATAAACAAAGAAAAGAATCTTCGTATACCATAATACAACATGAAGTACTGAAGTACGTAGAAAGATTTCTTGCGTGTTACAAAAGATTATCAATCGTGTTTAAAAAAAAATTTCGAAAATAAGAAATAAATAAATTAATTAATTCGTGATCCGTATCCGTAATGTCCCATTTTACAAGAAAATCCAACGCAGCAAGTAAACTCATAGGACAAGTTCAAATGTTCACATTATATATTTAATAACTCTCTCTTTTAAAAAAAATTTTATTACTAAACTAATTTTTTCAAATAAAAAAAAAAATTAAAAAAATTGAAATAAAAATAAAAATAAAAATAGACACAAGATAGCTAGACAACAATTACGATATAATTCTTCGTCCAAAAATGTAGAAATAAATAAGTATAGTAAACATATCACTCAACCTAAATCCCAAGGTGCTTCTCAAGCTATGTGTGAGTACCAATTATCTTATTAATTTTTCATTCATTTTAATTTTATTAATTTAATTTATTAATTTTATTAATTAAATTTATTAATTTTAATTTATCTGTTGATATTAAAAAGTATATGGAACAGGGTTAAAACCTGAAGACATGAGTAAAGCTCAAGTTGGTATAGCGAGTGTGTATGTGTTGATCGAACCGAATATATTATTTTCTAATTAATTCCTAATTAATATTATATTATTATATTTTATTATTAATATTTATTATTACTACTACTTATTTTTATTTATTATTTTTAATATTTATTATTAACATTTTTTTTAATATATTTATTATTAATATTTATTATTAATATTTAATATTTAGATGGTATGAAGGCAATCCATGTAATATGCATCTTCTTGATCTAGCATCAAAAGTTAAAGAAGGAGTGGTTGAAGCTGGAATGATCGGTTATAGATTTAATACCGTGGGTGTAAGTGATGGTATTAGCATGGGTACAAGAGGAATGTGCTTCTCTCTTCAAAGTAGAGATTTAATTGCAGATTCAATCGAAACAGTATGTAAATAATAATTTTATTTTGAATATTTTTTAAATATTGTTATATGTTATACATTTGGTATATTTTATATATTTATAATAATAGGTGATGGGTGGACAATGGTATGATGCCAATATTTCACTCCCAGGTTGTGATAAAAATATGCCTGGATGTTTGATCGCAATGGGACGTCTTAATCGTCCATCTCTTATGGTTTATGGCGGAACAATTCGTCCTGGTCAATCACGTTGTGGTCAAGGTTCTTTAGATGTTGTTTCTGCATTCCAATCTTATGGGTCTTATATTGCCGGTGCAATTAATGAAGAACAAAGATTAGATATTGTGAAAAATTCATGTCCGGGAGCTGGTGCATGTGGTGGAATGTACACAGCTAATACAAGTTAATGTTAAATAAAGTTTTTTTTTTTTTGTTATTTTATATAAATATTTTTTTATTTTATTTTATTTATTTTTGACATTTATTAATATATTTACAAAATCCTTTCCTAATAGTGGCTTCTGCAATTGAAGCAATGGGAATGACTCTTCCCTATAGTTCATCAACTCCAGCAGAATATCCCGAGAAACTTGAAGAATGTTTTAACGCAGGTTTTGCTATACGAAATCTCTTAGAAAAAGATATAAAACCATCCGATATTATGACAAGAAAAGCTTTTGAAAATTCGATGATACTCACAATGATACTGGGAGGATCTACCAATGCTGTTTTGCATTTAATTGCTATTGCAAAATCAGTGGGAATTTCTTTGACGATAGATGATTTTCAAACAATTAGTGATAAGATACCATTTTTGGCAGATTTGAAACCTAGGTATAATAAGCCGTTGTATTTCTCGTGTTGTGGTTCCTTATTATATAATAAATATTAAAATTTATAAATTAATTTATAAATTTAATAGTGGCAAGTATGTAATGGAAGATTTACATAAAATTGGGGGTATACCAGGTAAGAATTTTTAATTTTTTTTAACGAAGCATCTTTTATAAATGGTTATCAATTATTTTAATTATTTTTTTTAGCTGTTCTAAAATATCTTCTAGAAAATAATTTAATTCACGGAGATATTTTAACGGTAACAGGAAAAACTTTAGCTGAAAATTTAGAATCTGTTCCAAAATTATCATTTGAAACTCAAGATGTGATTCATCCATTATCAAAACCCATTAAAGAAACCGGACACATTCAAATCTTAAGAGGCAACTTAGCTCCTGAAGGATCTGTAGCAAAAATCACGGGGAAAGAAGGTTTTTCATTTTCGGGAGTTGCAAAAGTTTTTGATGGAGAGCAAGAAATGTTAAAAGCATTTGAACAAGGTAAAATTAAAAAAGGACAAGTTATTATTATTCGTTATGAAGGGCCTAAAGGTGGTCCGGGAATGCCTGAAATGCGTAAGTCAAATTTTTATATTTTATTTTTTATTTATTTATTTTTTTCGTCTGAATTAATAATACAAAAATATTAAAAATAATATAATACATATAAAAAATTGTAATCATTTTATAGTAACCCCAACAAGCGCAATTATGGGGGCAGGACTTGGGAAAGATGTCGCTTTGTTAACTGACGGAAGATTTTCTGGTGGGAGTCATGTGAGTAATAAAAATGAAATTGTTTATTTCTTACGATCGTTTTAACTTGACAATATCAATATTTATTGTTTTAGGGATTTATAATTGGACATATAACACCTGAAGCACAACTTGGTGGACCAATTGCGTTAGTACGTGATGGTGATAAGATTTCAATAGATACGGAGAATAAATGTATCAATCTAGACATTAGTGAAGAAGAACTTTTAACTCGAAGAAATAATTGGAAAGCTCCACCATATAAGGCAACAAAAGGAACATTATATAAATACATTAAAAATGTTAAGACACCTACAGAAGGCTGTGTAACGGACGAGTAGACAAAAAAAATTATTTATAAATTTGTTATACATTTATAATAACAAAAGTTAATTGATTTTCATAACCGATGAATTCAAAGATAATATTTATAAAAATATAATCATTACATTCTTACACTGACAAAGAATATGTTAAGAAGGTTCAAAAGAATTAGCAAAATCAACGATGCCAACACCGGTATTATTTGATAAATTTAAAAAATATTATAAAACAAATCCTTTATTAGCCAATATTTCGAATACTCTTATTATTACATCTTGTACACATCAACCATCGAAAACTTTGATGATATAATTAAGACAATCTATTTATTAAACTTATAAACAAAGCATAAATAAAAATAATTGTTGGGAAAAAATGAAATCAATTATGAAAAGAAGCCCGGAATTGTGTATGTACATCACGGGTTTTTTTTATAACTTATTCTTATATCATTCTAAATAAAATAATAAAAATTATTGTATAATGAATAGCGGTTTATTCTATTAATCAAAATTAATTATGACAACGCAGCAGCTATCAACGAAACACTTCACTGAAGCACTTTAGCAACAAGGGTGTGACTTTATAATTTTCACTAGCATCAACTAGTATTGATTGATACTGCTATTCTATAATAACTTAATTTCTGTTGTTCTGATGATTATCTAAATATTAAGCAAATACTTTATTATTTTAAAAGTAAATTGACTAAGCCATTATTTTTTACATTAACTTTAACGATAAAATCAATGACATTTTAATAAACATAAAAATTTAACCTACAAAATAATAAAATCATATAAAACATACCAAGCTTATTATTTAATAAATTTGTTCGTTAATAAAATTATCATCTAAAATTGCATAAATTTCATATACCATTGATTTTTAGCATATGAGATATTAAAATATTTGAAAAAAAAATAATAAATAATTCTACAAACATATTTTCTGATTTGTTTATTATATTATTTGAAATTTATTTGGAATATTATTTTTAATATAATTTGAAATCAAATTGAACTCCATATTCTTCAATAACTTTAGAATGTTCATCACTTAATATAAATAGAGGCGTTTGTTCTGTACGTTTAATAATCACCTTTTTATTTCTTCCTCCTTTACAACACCATCCTTCAAAAAGTTTTCTTAAACTATCAGCACTAAATATCCATGGCGCGCCATAAATCATTCTAATTTCAATAGTTTCAAGTGATTCTGGTATATTTTCAGCCATTTTGCACAATAATTTATTAGCATCAAATTCTTTTTCTCCTCCGCAATCAAATGAAAATCTTCTTAATTCATTAAAATTATTATTAAATATTGCTATCACTTGTTCATGACTTAAATTACGTAAAGTTAATTTAGTAATCTTTATACAATAATTTAAAATTGTTGAAAATATATCAGATGTAATCGTGGGATATATATCAAGATAAATATTTTTTAAATTGTTATTGGCCGTTTCAAGAATCTTTATAATAAATTCTTGAGGATACCTAGTATATGGATAAACTGAACGAAAATAATGAAAACTGCTTAATTTAGTAAATGATGAAGTCAAATATAAACAATCCGAATCATGAAAACTATGACTACCTTCAATATAAAGCTCTTGAAGTGAAGTGAATTGTCCAATTGGTGATGATTTCTGCTCAAACTGACAATAACTTACTAATTTTAAACGAAGAATCTTTAATGTTTCTTTTTGACTAATGATAGCCCATAATAATGAATCATAATCTTGATTACTAAAAGTAACAACTGATAGATTTTCTAACCGTTTTTGAACACTAATAAGTCTTGCTAATAATCGTATTTGATAGGGTGTATTAAATTTCAAATCAATATTTAAAATATTATCACAAATTAATGCTAATGATTTATACAATGGATAAATCGATTCATGATCTTCTATCATCGAGGTAAAGCTTTCTAATTTCTTAAATACTTTCGGAGCACTAGGTAACTTGAGTATTGAACCAATTAAGTCACTATGATTTAAAACATTATAAGAAAATTTGGGAACTCCTGCCATTTTAAAAGAATCCAAAAATTTACAACGATTTATTATTAATTTACATATCTCACGAAATAATATACGGGATTTGGTAATGATGTAATTATCTTGATCTGAACCAATAATTTGTTGTGAATATATGGATACGAAATAAACTAAATTATCAATTATAATTTTATGAGTGAATGATGGATAATCAAAAGTTGCTTGAGGTAATGATGATGATAAATCAAATCCATTTTGAGTAAGTAAAGTTTTAGCTCGAGTATCCATACATGATATATAAGTTCGAATACATAATGCTTTCTTACTCAACTCCTCATCATCCATACAACATTCCTGACCCAAAGTTAATTCCCAAAGTATAGGTATAGTAATTTTACACCAGATTCGATTAACTAATAATGACGAATATAAATCTTGAGTTGAATGAGATGATTGAACATTATTTAAAATTTTAATTAATATTTCTGTGGGAATTTTAGTTGCCATTTTTTTTAGTCAAGAAATAAAGAGAAATCTTTTTTTTTAAAAAAATAATTGTATCACATTACACTCCCCTAGCAAAAGTATTTGTGGAATAATAAAATTCGAAATGCTAATTGTGGTACAATGAGTGATTTAAATTGCACAAACTTTTTTTTATCTATCTTATGATATATTTTGTGATAAAATTGAACATCTATACATACAGATATTACGCTTCAAATGAAACTAACAAAAATAATAAATTTATTCTTAGATAGTTACCTATACCGCATTCGATGGATATTAAAGATAGATACCAACTATATTATATGAAATTGTAACCAGAAATAATATCTATAACTTTAATTATTGAAGTTTTTCTCGATAACTAATAAAAATTTTGACTTCAATTAGACGTGAATAAAAATGACCAAAATTTAAAAAAAAATTTTAAAAAATAAAAAAAAAAATCGAAATTAAGCTTATACCTGAAAACTTGATTATTTATTAACTTAACAATAAATGTGGTATTAAGTCAACTTAAAGCCAGAAATATGGAGCATCTTTTGTAAAAATTTTCAGCCTTATATATTGAGAATTGAGAGAACAATACATGATTAAACTTTATAGTATAATTTTGAAATGTCCGATATGCAACTGTTAATATTAAACTCAATTCTCAATTTAAAAATCTGAAATTTTCACAGTAAATACTCCATATTTGAAACTTTAACTGTAATTAGTACCATTTTAATTGTTATATTAATAGATAAAGTATGGTTCCGATTGGTATTTATTTTTCGGATTTTTTTTTTTAATTTTTACTACATTAAAAATTCGAAAGTAATTACAAAACTTTTGTTTTTAATAATAAAATAGTAAAAATTAAACTAAGTAACATTAAAGATAAAAATTGAATACATCTGCTGTAAAAGTTTTAAATTTTTTAACAAAAATTGAAAATATAATGATTGTTTGAATTTTAAAGAAATTTTTCTAATTTTTTAAATCCGTGTCGATCATTTTTAAAAAAATCGAAAAATAATTTCCAATGGAAGCATATATAAAAACTTCTTTATCTATTAATATAACAATAAAGATGGTACTAATTACAGTTAAAGTTTAAAATGTGGAGTATCAACCGTGAAAATTTCAGATTTTTAAATTGAGAATTGAGTTTAATATTAACGGTTGAATATCGGACATTTCAAAATTATACTCTAAAGTTTAATCATGTATTGTTCTCTAAATTCTCAATATATAAGGATGAAATTTTTATAAAGATGCTCCATATTTCAGGCTTTAAGGTGACTTAATACCACATTTATCGCTAAGTTAAGAAATAATCAAGTTTTTCAGGTATAAACGATCGATATAATTATTTTCGAATTTTTTTTATTTTTTAAAAATTTTATTAAATTTTGGTCGTTTTTATTCACGTCTAAGTGAAGTCAAAATTTTTATTAGGTATCGAGAAAAAGGTCAATAATTAAATTTGTATATATTATTTCTGGTTACAATTTCATATAAAATAGTTGGCATCTATTTTTAATACCCATCGAATGCAGTATAGGTAACGATCTAAGAATAAATTTATTATTTTTTGTCTTTATGTATAGTTGTTCAATTTTATCACAAAATATATCATAAGATAGTCCTAGTTTAGAGGAATCTAATAAAAAAAGTTTGTACAATTTAGACCACTCATTGTGCCACAATTGGCATTTTAATTTTAGCAATTATTTTCGAATTTTATCATCCACAAATACTTTTGCTAGGGGAGTGTATATTATAAATCAGCTAAAATCGTAACTCTTTTTCAGTATGGCATATCTTTTGTATTCGACCCTTCATCCTTCATACTGGTACGTTATCTTTCAGATGACAACACAAGTTATTATCCTCGTACAATCATCTTAGTGTTATTATTTATTATTTCCCATGATAATTCGCATGCCTACCAATTTACTTTGTTACAATACTAAAAATTCCAACATGAAAATGAAAAACATCATTTATTTCATCAAATTCAATTATTGGTATATAATACTTAATCAAATATATAACAATTTATGACTTTATATAAAATAAAATGAGGAAAGTGACAAATAACTAAATGAACAATTGAAATAATTGTTTTAATGCTTGTTTTTTTCAGAAACGAAATTGTGATCATCAAAGGAACAAATTGATCATACCGCAAAGTGTCTCATAACTTTTAGGATTGTTTAAGGACCCTTTAAATCAAAAAAATTCAAATGTGAAAAATAAAAATAAAATGGCATTTCTTTTGTTTACCCAATAGTGAAAATACAAATTGATTTTATTTTTTTTTTCAAAAAAAATTAACAAACGAGATCATTCTTTTTTCCCAAAAATGAGTGCTTTTCCTAAAAAACTCCAAACTAATTTATTATTTATATTAAAACAAGGAGAAAATTTAAAACAACAAATTTTTATTAATTTATTGACTAAAAAGATATAATTTCATAACGTGAGATCAGTATTTGTATTCAAATACAAATAATTTAGGCCAATGACCGACCGCACTAATTTAAAAAAGGGTGATAATTAGAAAGTTTTATTTGGTGTTAAAATAATCAAAAATGCTGAATTTAATAACCATGAATATAAATACACACTGTAATATAATGTGAATTCAATTGAATGATAATTAGGTAATCAGAAAGTGTTAAACATTGTATTAATAATCACAAATATAAATACTCACTCCCTGCAATAGAATATGAATTTAATTGAATGAAAGTGTTATTTGATGTTGAAACATTGATTTAATAATCATAAGTATAAATACTCACTCTCTGATATATAATATTAATACAATTGAATTATCATTTATATAATATGTAAGTGTTATTTTGAAGTTAAATTGATTTAAAACATTCGAAATTTCAAATACTTACTCCCTGCAATGAAATATGAATTTATTTAATGATGATTAATTAAAAAGTGTTATTTGTATTTGATGTTAATTTATTTGAAACATTTATTTAATAACAATGAATATAAATACTCACTTGCTGTAATATAATGCAAATACAATTGAATGAAAATTAGTAAGTGCTATTTGATGTTAAATTGATTTGAAACATTGATTTACTAATCATAAATAATTTTTTTATTTAAAAAAAAAATACATGTATAGGTTTTTGCATCTGAAATTCTTTAATGAATCTTGATGAACAAAACTCACCTAAGTCACTTCAATCAGCTTTTTTTTTATTAGATTCCCCTAAACTAGGGCTATCATATAATATATTTTGTGTTAAAATTAAATGTCTATGTATAGAGAAATTACGCTTCAAACAAAATTGGCAAAAAATAAAAAATTTAATCTTTGAACGTTACCCATATCGCATTCGATGGATTTTAAAGATAAATGCCAACTATCT
>CAJVPK010001191.1:0-14119 GCA_910592015.1 Diversispora eburnea
GAAATCCCAAATCCCAAATCCCAAATACTAGTAATTTGGAATTTTGGCGTCCCAAATCCCAAATGATTTGGGATTTGAACAACACGTATACTTGGGTGTGGTCTATCTGAATCTCCAACTTCAGCTTTCTCAAAAATAATATCTCCTGATGGTATTGGATATTGAGTAATAAATTCATCTGTACATTTTTTTGAAACAAAATTTTTGCTCTTTGCCTTATCTGCTATGAGAGTATCTCCCAATTCAGGCCAGATTTCTTTGATTTCTGGTTCTTCTAGTAAATCTAATGCAATAAGATATTTGATTTCCTCCTGAATAATATTTGATTTGTTATTAGGATTTGATAACTTGGCTTCTTTATGTACTTGGGTTGAGGGGCCTGGACCAGCTTCTGGATCAATCTGTGAAATTTCATTAGGAGGGTTTGTTAATAAATGGGGTATTATTTTTCTGATGTTATCTTTAACTTCATTTAATTTATCCAAATCTAGGCTAATATATGTAACTATATCACCATTTTCATCTCTTCTTTCTATAGTATATTCACCAATTCGTTCTCTTTCTTACCATACTTCTGGGTTATTTCGTAAAAGGAATAAGAATGTATTTTCTATACAACTTTTAAGATTTTTCCTCTTCTACATAACCATTTTCAATTTTGTTTCATACCGTTAACTTTATCTGATCAATCTGCAAGACGAGTAGTCCATTTTTTATCACTTTCATCTGGACGTTTATTGATTGTTAACTTGGTACATTGTGAAGTATTATCCATTTTCTGTTTGTTAGCACATGGTAATAAAGTTGATAAAGAAGATAGGACAGGTTTTGGGTCAATTTGTAGAATTGGTTCTGGTATCTTGGGAGATTGAACTACTTTGGGAGCATGTGTTCTAAAAGTAGTTGGAACAGGTAATAAATAGGACATTTGTGTTTTCTATTTAAGTGTATATCACGATCTCGAGTCTTTTTGAAATTATTTTTTCCATACCTGAGACATGGGGGTATTATTTTGGAAATAGGTGTTGGTAATCCGTTGTTTGTATTAATATACCAGATCTTTTGTTTAAATAAAAATTATTCATATTTATATTTTATATACCATGTTAGGGGATTATACTTGTAATTATTTGCATAACTCTGATAAAGTTTGTGGACGAAGTTGTCAACTTCCTAAAGGTTGTTTTGATCATTGGAAGTCTAAAAAGCGTGTTCGTTGTAAAGTTTGTGATAAGCCTACTAGTTCTGAACCTGGATTATGTAGAGCTCATGTTAAAGGATATTATGTTATGAAATGCTTATATGGACAGAATTCGAAGTTATGTTATCAAAAAATTTACACCAAAAAAAATGTGATATAAAAAAAATTACACCAGTTGTGATTAAGGTATAAAAAAATTTATATCAAAGAAGTGTGATATCAAAAAATTTATACCAGTTGTGATTAAGGTATAGAAAAATTTATATCAAATAGTATATGATATCAAAAAATTTTCACCTGGGTGTAAATTTTTGGACCAGAAAAAATAATGAAAAATTGTCTTTAGATTGAATTCTGATATATCAAATAATATCATAAATAATTGATATCTTTTTTGATATGAATTTGGATAATTAAATGTGTTCTAGCATCAGGAAATTTTTTCGGTAATATTCTGTAATTTTAACACGGTGATAAATTTCCATAATTTTTCACATAATATTATGGAAATTTACGAAAATTTTCGAAAGTTATTAAAATGTTAAAATTCCATAATATTATATTTAAAAAATTACAGAAATTTAATATTATGTTAAAATTACAGAATATTATGTGAAAAATTATAGAAATTTATTATCATGTTAAAATTACAGAATATTACACTCAAAAAATTACGAAAATTTAACACTATGTTAAAATTACGAAATATTATGTAAAAAATTACAAAAATTTAATACTGTGTTAAAATTACAGAATATTATGTTTAAAAAATTTTTTTGATACTGTTAAAGATTTTTGTCTATTAGAAAATCTATTTATTATATTGAAATTTTCAGAATTTTATTATAAAAAATTTATATTAACATTAAAATTCCGTAAATTTACATCAATACAAAATTCTGTAAATTTACATCAATGTAAAATTCTGTAAATTTACATTAATGTAAAATTTCGTAAATTTACATCAATGTAAAATTTCATAAATTTACGTTAATGCAAAATTCCGTAAATTTATATCAATGTCAAAATTCCGTCAGAATCCCATAAATTTTCGTGGGTCCTATAATATTACGGAAATTCAACATAGTGTAAATTTTCGAAAATTTTTGCCTATTAAAATTTACTGATGAGATATATAAAAAATTAATATACTCTGATATAAAAATGACATGCAAAATTTTTTCACTACACAGGAACCATGGTATATAGGATCAAGTTCTAGTAACTTGAAAAGCTTAAATTGATATATAAAAAATGATAT
Source organism: Diversispora eburnea (assembly GCA_910592015.1). Lineage (NCBI taxonomy): Eukaryota > Fungi > Glomeromycota > Glomeromycetes > Diversisporales > Diversisporaceae > Diversispora > Diversispora eburnea. The sequence goes on from CAJVPK010001191.1 coordinate 2,463, forward strand.
GCTTGATGATGATTTTGGAGCATGAAATATAGCAAGTTGACTAGTGCTGAGTCAGAACACCCATTTTTACACTACTGGATTTCTTTTTTGAGAGATTAAATAACTCTAAGCTTCCTATACCAGTGATAGAAGCAATTGACAAATTAGATCAGAATATGCTTTATTAAATTTCATGATATAATATTAAAAAATTAATATTGTATTTTATATTATAGAAAAAATTGAAATTTTTCATAAAAAATATGAAACATATACTAACAAAAAAATGTTATCAGCCCTTAGAGATAATGAAATAAAGTCTAAAGTACTAGTCCTCAAGGAATACCTCAGATGATTTTATTTTAAAAATATATATATGAATAAATTATATAATTAATAAATAGATTAAATCAAATAAATGATGTATTATAATAAATTAAGCTATATATTGTTAATTTGTCATATTTTTTCTTAAATGGTACATAATAATTGATAATGTTGAGCAAGCTCTGAAGCACAAGGGCCATCAGGTCGATATATATATTCAAGCTATACGTGTTGCCCAAATCCCAAATTACTAGTATTTGGGATTTGGGATTTGGGATTTCGGCAAAAAATACTAATCATAATTTGGAATTTGGGATTTGGGATTTTGGCATTTGAGATTTTGGCATTTGGATTTTGAATTTGGGTGGCAGGTATAATTCAAGCTATCTTTGTGCTATGATATTTACAGCTTGAATCTTTTTTACTGTTTCTCAAATATATTTAACTCTATTGATAAGATTTTCTATTTGTAATTCATACCGATAAATAGCTAATCTTGTAAAATATCATATTCAACTTCTGGTTTTTGCTTAAGTTCCATATATTCTTTGTTAATATCACAATATTTATTTTCAGTACAATTTGTACACCAATGTTCTCCCATCTTATAATTGAGACATAATTTATATCCTATTCTTTTTTCGACATAAACAAACTGATCATAGCTATAATATATGGCAATGTTTGTTTCAACATAAAATCTATTGTTATATCCTCCTAAAGGTTTATACTTTCTTGCAATAAGATATCACTTCTTATCATCACCTAGGTGATTATTGTTTCTATAGTACATTAACTGATTCCAGATTTGTTTCTTCCATTCAGATGGGATTTCTCCATTGAGCATTGCTGGAAATTGACAATTATCTCTCCATTCAGTATTGCTCAAAACTGGGTATTTATCTGTATAGACCATATTTAATGATTAAGTAATTTATAGTATTTTTAGAGATTATGTGATTATAGGAATTTTAGACCTATTTGATTTTATTAACTATATGTATGAATATATTGAATTAGATTTTAGTGAGATTGGATTCTTGAACCATCTCTTCAAGAGTGTTATAATTGTCATATTTTGTAAGGATATATGGGGATAAGAATAAGAGAGAGATATATGTATCTTTAAATATATTTTGAAGTTTTATATAACAGAGCTAATATCTCAGCACTTAAAATTATTTGTTAATAAAGCATATGAAATCAACAAATAATTCTATTATAAAATAATAATATTCGCTAGTTTTATTATTTTTGATTTAATATATACATACATATCAATTATGTGATTTAATTTTCGTTAGCATGTTTAATATTGCATAAAAAATAAGTTTAATATCTGAAACATATGTATTACTGCTATTTTTAGTAAGTATGTATTACTATATCTGGTTATCTATTATATAATCTGCATATTGTGTACATATATCTTCTATTTCAACTCCTTACATATCTCCTGACTATTTGTGTAACAGATCTTACGATATATATCAAATTTCCGGATCGTAAAATTTTTTTACTTATCTTGCAGTAATTCTTTGCGATAAAAAAGCAATACCTATAAAAATGTCCACATATTCAGAACCAGCATCACCTTTAAGCATATACTCCGACGAAGAAATAATAACTCGTACCATGGGAGAAGTTATTAAAGACTATGATACTGAGGAGCTTATCGATTATTTAGATAGGAATAATTTGAATCTTAAGGATTCCCATTTTGCAATTCTTCGTAAACAAGAAATAACTGATGGAGACTTTCTTGAATTAACCAAGGATGATTTTCAAAATATTGGTTTTGCTTTTGGTCCAGCTACAAGATTGGTTAAATTTGTTAAAGACCTTAATGAAACAAAATTTCGTCGTATAAAACATTAGATGATCTAAAGGTATTGCTCAAGAAATATAAGGTTAATGGTGAAAAAATTACATTTATAAAGCAGTTTAATCCAGGTAAATAATATATATATTTATTACTTTTTGTAATAGAATACTTATATAACGGATCTAGTGTCTGTATTCATATATATATATTTTTCTACAGTTTATGAAGAAATCGCTGATGATGAAAAAGCTCTCAAGCGATGTATGAAAGAAATTATATTAAGGCTTTCAAATTTGGAGACCATACAAGATAGTACCAATGAAGCAACCCGTTGTATTTTTATTGCATCTATCCTGGATGCATCGATAGCAATTACTCGAAAACTCACTAACAATGAAGAAATATATATTGCCTACCAAGACGATGTATCTGGCGAAGATTCCTCCGGGCGCGTCGATTATTCAATAAAAGGATATGAGGATCTTATATGTATAGCGGAGGGAAAACCACGTAATGTTGAAATCGGTTACCTCCAAAATATAAAACAACTCGAAAGTGCAAGCCACATGAATAAAAGGAAGCGAACTGCAGAGCAGGCATTTCAAAATTATGATGATTATCTTTACGGGATAGTCTCTACAGGTATAGCAGAGTTAATCTCTCCGATAAAAATTTTATATATTATCTGACGTTCGATTGATTATCTTTTTTTCTAGCTAAGGAATGGCATTTTATTAAACTCACCACGGAAGGGCTATATTCTACCAGCAAGAGCGAATATCGGATTAATCTATCCAAAATGGCATTGAAGGAGGATCTTGAATCAATTTGAAAAGGCGTTAAAACGGTAATTGGCGTGATCGTGGGGTTATTAAGAGATAGGATTACAATGTGCGACGAACGTGAAGTTAAAAAACGTCGTTTACGAAAATCTAACAAATTCTAGTGTCTGACACTTATTTTTTTAACTGTATTATATGTACCTGGCATCTGTGCCTATATTTTATCTGTAACAATAAATAAACATTTTCCGAATTTATCTTTGACCGGATAGATAAAATCAAATAACTTTGGTTTATTCCGCATATATAATCGTGCATGTGATCCGTGAATTATTTTTCTGATGTATTGCGATAACATATATATGATCAAGAATTTGTCTTGGAAAAGTGATCTGCGTGAAGAATTCTTCACGCGCACGTGAATATTTTTCTCTGACAAAGTGATTGATTATTAATTAATATATACGCGTCTTTATTTGAAATTAAAAAGGTATTAACTAACAAACATTTTTCAACACGTAAATTAATATCAAACATACAAGATCAGAGGGACAAACCTAAAGTCAGGGTAACAGCATGTGAAGAACCAGAAAGTAAAAGACGTATACAAGAAAAAATAAAACTAATATTTTTGTAACCGTATTTTTTTAATAAGTTGGTTAAAAATGATTAATTACTTAAACTACGTCATACAAAATTTAAATTTCCAATTAAAAACTTAGTAACTTTATTTCTTCAGAGATTTTATTACCATAATCACATTCACGTTTCGTGTTAATAATTTTCTCAAATGGATGCAAGACGTAAAATACTAGTCCTTAAGATGTTCGAACATCGATAATGGGCACTTTTGTTTTCATAGGACTCGAGTTCGAATCACGCTGATAGTTTACACTCAGTTGGGAACTACCATTTCTCATGCTACGTTGCTCCGTTTCAATAACGAGTTCCTAAAATGAAATATACAATATAAGTAAGAAGTTAACTAATAGACTATTAAAAACACTTACTTTTAACTCATAACATCTCTCCATGACAGAGAGAATTACAAGGAATTCTGCCACTTCAGTTGGAAATGTCATTTCAACTAGAGACACAAACTGATATAAACCATCGTAATTTAAAGTAATTCTCCAGAACTCAATTCTGTTTCCTATTACACAAATATATAATTAGCATGTTGCTTATAAATAAAGGATTGCTTTGATTATTTACCGTTAATGAGCACACCATATGTTTCGTCATGGATTCCTTGATCTAGTGCATCTTTCATAAGATTGGCCAATTTGGAAAGTGCCTGATTTACAATGAATTTATGGTTTTCTACTTTTGGTGGTTTAATTTCACCAAATAAAATTTCGGACTGATTTTCATCTTCACTAATTAAACGAAAGTCTGGCTTTAACCCATGAGCATTACCATCTCCTGAGCGTTGATTTTTAGACGAACTGCTCTCCCCATTTGCCCTATATTAATAAAAAGTCAACAGTTTCATTAATATCTTTGTAAAAAAGCTTATCATAAAACAATAACATAAAACTGGGGTAAAGCCTCAATGAAAAAAAAAAAAATTATAAAACATACCACACAAGTTGCATATTTTCGATACGGAAAATTTCTTCCAAAATCACATGACAGGTTCTGTGGACGTAAGTATCCTCGTTTGAAAATTCTTATTTTTACCATATGGTAAATTGTAAAAACTACAAATGACATAATACGTCACAGGTAAATTACTTATAATGTCATTAAATATTTTTCCTACTTACAAATTACGTGTTATAATCTGCATCGAGTCAAATATCCTCTTATCATTTTGATTTTCCAATAATGACACTTTACTCCAGTTCTGCCTCCACAAGTCTTCAAATTCTGCCGAATCACTCCTCATTAAAGGCTTACGAAAAAAAAATGCATAATCAGTGTATTAAATCAATATAGCATTGAATTTATATCTTTATATGTTTACCTGCATATATGAACATACTGTGACTTGGATAAGGGCTGGCATCTTGAATTTATAGGTAATATGCGGAAACGCCATTCGCCACTCATTTTCAGTACACGTAATATAAGTTGGTTTTTTATTTCTCCTTAATATCATTATGCTCGATAAAGCACTATTACAAGCACAAACGATATGTGAACATTCTATTAAAAAATACGATTTTGTTTTGGATTAAGGCTTACATTATGGATTCAATATCAGTTGCATAGCTTAAGGTTGGATCAGTTTTTAATTTTTCAATAATTGACTTCTGAAATTGTCGAAAATCATGCGAGAAATTGTGTCCATTATTAATCCACTATTCAATGCAAAATACAAAAAGATGATATTTAGCAAGAACGCAATATGCAAGTTTATCAGTTCCAAAAACATTTGTGAACATACATCCTTCATGGAATTTTCTTTTATTTCTATTTTTGATATTGTGTAGTCCCATGTGAAAATTTGCCTCGAACTCACTTTAATGTTGAACGGAGGCATCGCATATTTTTCTCTGATCTAAATTAAAAATATAAGCGGATGCGCACATTTAAGATGATTACGAATGATGCTGTTCTTACCTTTTGTTCATTATCAAAAGTCTCATCATTAATATGTCCATTCTCATCATTTTCATCATCGCCATCACAGTCTCTTTTACGCTTTCCGATGATTGCATTTGTTATATCATCTAATGCCTTCGACTTAGATACTTGAGCCCGCAATGACTAAATATTATTTGTTACGTTAACGTTATGCCAATGTACTGATAGTTTGTATAAAAAAAAGGAACCTGCTTTTCCCGAATATCAATTTCATTTTCCCTAATCAATTGCTGTCGCTCAACACGTTCAATAATCTTGTCGGCAAGCTCCATGAAAAAATCTTTTTTCGTCTATAACACTATTGTTTAGATATATCGAATTTTGAAAACAAGATTATAGTAAAAGTTTACCTTCATAACCCTCTTTAGAGTTTTTGCATACTCCGTAACGAATTTGGGGTAACTGCCGTCCTCGATGCGAGTTAATGACCTACAGAAACACCTAAATAAATCTGATGCTGTATGGGCTCAGTCGGACTCTAACTTGAAATTTATAAACTCATCAAAAAGTTGCCACTTAGAAATTGGATTCATAGAGAAATAAGTATCAATGTCTGGATGCGTAGGAACTTTATAGTCCATGATTTCTAGAGAAGGTATCAAGTACGCGTTTCAGCATTCTCGAATTTTTATTGGCAACTACGTGTCTCTGTTTTATCACGTGTAGATGCAATAAAACCTTTTTCTTTATTCAAAAAATTAAATCATTATCGTAAAGTTATGGTAAGGCCTTCGGCTACATTAAGATAAGTATTATAAAATTCTTTCACAGCCTTTCTACGAGGGTCTCGCAGAAATGCTCGCCTTCGCACTTTCCCTACGCTTTGGACTCGGGAAACCTCTCCAAAGTTTACGACTCGTGTTTTCACTCTCGGGAGGTGTATCGTAGAAAGAGATGAGGGTCTCGCAGAAATGCTCACCTTTTACACATCCCTACGCTTTGGACTCGGGAAACCTCTCCAAAGTTTATGACCCGTGTTTCGACTGCTCGGGATGTGTACCATCGCGCAGTGATAAACCGATTATAAAAAAAGAGCTAGCTAATTTAATTTTGTGATTTTTTAATGCTAAGCGTATATTTACTTCTTTCAGAAAAACAACACGTTTGACTACCCATACCGTATGTGCAAAATAAAAGTAATTTTTATTGACCGGTTACTAAAGGAAGTATGGAACTTTGATTTCTCTTTTTTGAAGAACTGTAATTCTATTATTTCCTGATAACATAAATACTGTGGCAGAAGAAAATACTCTCACTTAAAAGAAGCTGGCGTGCCACACCTTGAAGAAGGCGCTCAAGAAAAAGTTCTAGTATGATTTTTGATTGTGGTGTTGTGTGTTTTCAAATGAATCAACTTCTAGACTTGCAAACTAATGACTATTCTTTTACACAGACTTCGAGAAATTTATTAGCATTAGAAAAGATGGGAAATGTAAACTTTCGGCTGATTTCTCTCTCAGGTTCGAAAAAAATATATTAGTTTACTGCTAGATAACCAATAGTTGTTCATCCTGACAATGGTTCGTATAGGTATATCTGATAACCATTTTTATTTTATTCAGAATATCGGTAAAAAATGAACCGGACTATAATTATTACTGAGATATTGAGTTAGCATAAATAGTTTAGACATATGAAAATTTTTTAGTGTAGATACTCGTATAGAAATAATAGATAGATTTTTGATTCATTTCGATTTTTATTACAATTAATAAAGCAAAGACGTGTTTTTACACAGTATTTTTCATCCACGTAAGTGGCTCTGTTTTGCAAGTGTAATCAACTTTTGAATAAAACTGCTTTCTATATAAAAAAATGGCAAACGCACAATCCACAATTGTCTCATTGAAGGAATTGAATTCTAAGCTTATAGCCGAAATTGATAAACTTAGAAAAGAGAATGCTGATATTAAGGCCGAAAATATAAAACTAAGAAGTTGGGGCTAGATTTACGAATCTAGAGCAGAGAGATAAAGAAAAGAGTGACCTTATTGCTAAACTACAACAGAGTGATAAAGAAAAAACCAACCTTATCACTAAGCCCGAGCAGAATGATAAAGATACTGTTGCTAGAGTTGCGAAATTAGAACAGAAGCAATTGCAAGACGATGAAAAGAGTAAATTATATGATGATACCAAGGAAAACAATCAATCTTTAGTTGATGACACATCTACCGAAACAGAAAGTTCAAACAATACTCATGGACAGATAAACTTACAACGTGATGATACTCCTATATCTGATGTGCCTGACATTACTTCAAATTCTGATGAACTCAATAATGCTCCAAATTCTGATGTATCTTTTGAAGATAAAGAGATCGAATTTCTGGAACGGGTACATAAAGATCAGATTAGAAACGAAATAAGAGAGAAAAACCGGGAAAAAAAGCTATTACGAAATAATAAAGCGTCTACTTCTCAAGATCAAGAACCGACACAAAAGAATTTTATACCCAAAATCGATCAGAATTTTTCAGAAGAACCTATTAGTCAAACACAAAGTACCATTCCTTCCGAAATAAAAATTCCCTATAATCAGAAAGTAGAACAAGGTTTAATACATGAGTTATTTGAATTTATTAGAGGCACCGATTTCATGTCCTTACAAAATCTAAAGAAAACTCCATTGAATTCTATCTTCATTAAACAAATTTCGGACATTCCTGTTGATATAGATCTAACTCCAGGTTCTGCACCTCCTTTAGCTCATTTATTTGGCAAGGCCGAGAAAACTGGACGAAAAGAAAAATTGCGATGGTATTATTATAGTGAGAAATATGAAAAAAAAGTTTCGAATCTTAGTTAAGAAAAAAATATTAGTGATCAAATGGCGAGAACGCAAATCTATAATGAAATGATGCAGTATCTACCTGGAATCAAGAGAGAGTATTTGCGTAAGATGACTCAAAAGGTAAAATTGAGTACATTACATATAGTGTTGATGCTATTTCTAGTTTAACCGGTACACAAATTCAAAATATTATAAATTTTTATACTAAAGAATTAGATGTAAAAGTATTATCGTTTGAATCTCAAAAATTGATTGGCGTGAAGAATTCTTCACGCTCACGTGACAACCGGGAACCAAAGAGACAATCACTATATCCACTCCCTCTATTCAGACATTACATACCTCTAATTCGATTAATGAGATAAGTGGGGAAGTTAAATCTTTATCAGAGAGCGAGGACAATATACCTACTGAATCACTAGAATCTTTCAATGATAATGATGATGAGAATAAAATAAATGTAACATTTTCTTATGATGATGAGAATAAAATAAATGTAACATTTTCTTATGATGATGATGCTGGTTATTACTATAATTTAAGTAGCAAAAATAAAATAGAGATAAACAAGAAAGATGAATCTTTACTGGAGACTTAGGTAAGTGCATCATCTAATCCAACTTATGATCATGTTTATTTCTGTAATAAAACATTAAAACAATATCCTGATTTATATTGGAAAGGTAGAGATGGAAACAATAATTATTATGGGATTAAGGATGAATCTTTATACCCACTATGCAAGTTAGATCATTATGAGGATTATGGTATAAAAGGCAGATATAAAACTGGATCCTATTTTATTAAATGTGAACAGCATGGAATTAAAATTGAGGTAACAGCATAAATTTTATTCTGCCTTCTTGTGACTTCTCACTCAAAGCCAAAAAATAGATAGTAAAAATATATTTATTAATGTGTTGCCATCCATTTTTCTTGACACATCTCGATCCACAAGATAACCATGTCAAGTGATGATATCAAATGGTGCTGACATTCATTTTTTTTAACATATTATTTATCTTTTTCCAAACTAGAGAAGAAAAAGGAAGCATATTTATTTTTTATTAGTATTATGTAACTTTAGTCACTAACTTTGCTATTAATTTAAAGAGATGGAAACTATATAAAATGGCAACATGAATACATAAACAAATACCAGGCCCTTTAGAGATGACTTTATGAGTTATAAAATATTAAGTCCTGAATATTTGGAATGGGAATCTAAATTAACAGAATTGTTATTCATTTTGATAGATAAAATTTGTTCTAGGTTTTGTAGAAGTTATAAGAAAAAACTGAATTTGATCTTTGGATAAACTCAGAATTCTCACAAATTAAAAATACTAATAATCATCTTTCACAAGACTATATTATTAAAATTTTCAAGTTTTCAGAAAAGAAAAGTACAATTCATGAAGTAGTATATAAACACTTCTTTTTCCTGTCTTATACTAAATCAAATGCATGGTATCAAGATGTATTTAAATATATCAATTCAAAAGCTAAATGTCCGATATGCAATAAAGTTCATGTATGTTTAGATATATAGAATAATTGGAACTATCTAGGTAAAAATAATCACTATTTTCTTAACTCTCTTTTTCATATTAATCAAAAGAAAATTATAATTGCTGTATAGAGTTTACTGGAAATTCAGAAAGAGGTACCAAACAAAATTTGTCTTTATTAGTCAAAAGCAGGCTTATGCCAATATGCCATTGAACATGGAATGAATCTTGAGAGATTTGCGGTCATTACTGAGGCTGAGAAAAAAAGATGTGATAGAAAATATTTTTGTAAGAACTTAGAGAGGAATATATAGTTCTATCGTTGTGGAATAGAAAGGATAAATTTTTAACAGATCAGGATAGGCTAGTTGGTAAAAAGTTATTGTGTTATAATATATTAAAAAGTGGGTTGAGTACTGCATAGCTTGATAATTTTATAGAAGAATGAGAAAAAATCCATATTCAATTCACACAGATATTTAGTTAGAACTTTGACCTTTTTGAGAAAAAGACTTTACTTACACTACAAGTAAATGTTTCATTTATATCATTAAAACAACAATTCCCAATTTCTGTTTTACTTAAAAATTCAAAAGAAAAGTAATAATACATTATTAATATAGTATTAGAGTAATTTTCTTATTTAACTCTGAAATATAGTTTTAAAGATAATAATTACTATGTTTTAACAGTTCTATAGCCTGCCTTACATCAGGAATTTTTATATAATGTTCTACAACATTTTACAAATGGAATGTTTGTATAGCGTTCTATATATGCCATTCTACAATGTTCTACAAATGATAAGTATAAATAACATTATATAACAGATCATTCTAGTATGTTTTGCAAACTATCAGTATTAATAACATTCTAGAACGATCTGTTCTACAACGTTCTACAAACGATAAGTATAAATAACATTATATAGCAAATAGTTCTAGTACGTTTTGCGAATTGTCAGTATTAATAATGTTCTAGAATGATCCGTTTTAGAACATATTACGAAGATACATATTAATAACATTATATAATACGAAATATCAGTATTAATAGTTATATAATGGATCGTTCGAGAACTTATACTAGTGTGTATCGTATAAAAGTTATAACTCTTATAGTTACACTATATTATAAATCGATATATAACGATTTTATTTATTATTATTTTTTTTTGTTTGGAACATAATGAAGGATATCATATTTCTTTTGTCCGATATATAAACGAAGACATCATATTTATTTTGTCACAACATGTAGCAAAAGTTTTTGCTAAATATAATGAATATTTAATACAAAAATAAATCTATTTATTGAAAAAATATTATAAATTAAAATTTTTTATTTTTCCCTATAATTTATTATTTGTTTTTTTAAAATTATCTTTTATTTATAATGTCTTTTTGAATATTAGATACTATATCTTTCATATGTATTTAATAATTTAATAATTATTATTTAATACGATAATTAAAAATAGCTATGCATTGTATATTGAAAATTTCGAAATAAGGTATTGTTTTATAATCAATACGATGATAATTAATGAGTATTATTTAATAATGAATATGATGATTAAAAATAATGATACATTATATTGTATTTTAAATTATTAAGTATATTACTGTATATTGAAGATTTCGAAATAAGGTATTGTTTTATAATCAATACGATGATAATTTAATGAGTATTATTTAATAATGAATATGATAATAATTTAATGAGTATTATTTAATAATGAATACAATGATTAAAAATAACGATATATTATATTGTATTTTGAATTATTAAGTGTATTACTGTATATCGAAAGTATATTTGTATTGTTTATTCAAAAGTTATTAAAG
>CAJVPK010001192.1:0-14104 GCA_910592015.1 Diversispora eburnea
GAAATTTTAATTTTTTTTTTTTAGCGATCTGTCACTTTAAATAGTGATGGATCGCTTTTTTTTTTAGCGATCCGTCATTTTAAATAGTGACAGATCGTTTTAAATAGCGACAGATTGCTTTAAATAGCGACAGATCGCTTTAAATAGTGACAGATCGCTTTAAATAGTGACAGATCACTTTTTTTTTTAAAAAAATAATTTTGTGGCTTTTAAATAAAGCCACGAAATTTTAAAAATTTCAATAAAGTCATATTTTAGATTACAGATGTTGAAAATAATTTGAGATATTAAAAATAATATAGAATGTCAAAAATAATATGAAATGTCAAAAATAATTTGGGATATCAAAAATAATTTGGATTTGGGATTTGGAATTGGAATTTGGAATTTGGGATTTAAGCTTTGAAAAAATAATTTGAGTGGCAAGTATAGAGAGAATGTATATATAGTAATATAGAATAACAGAAGTTCTTTTTTGATTGGTTACCATAGGATATCACATTGTTATGGTATAAAATATAACATTATTAAAATATTCAATAATTAGTAGTATTAATATATTATAACAGAGGTTGAACAATTATTTAATCTAATAGTTATTAATATTTTAAACATATTAATTTAATCATATGTAAAATAGATAATATGAATTAGCATTACTTAACATTTATTATTATTAATTATTTATATTTAATAACATTTATTATATTAATATTATTAGTATTATATTATTTATAGTTATTAGCAAATAGTATTTTGTAGCATAGTAGTTAAATTAGTATAAATATATCTCTTATCTCAAATAGTTTAGTAATTTTATATTTTTTTTAATTTTATTTTTATAACTTTAATTAATTGTAATTTTTAAAAGATGAAATGTAATTATTTACATAAGTATATATATGTAAATTCTTATAGTAAAAGTGAAATAATAAATATTATTATTCAAGTTAATAAATGATAACTTATTGAATATAATAAAGTAAAAGTGAAGATATCAAATGGAAGTTATATAATTAATTAAATAATTAATTATATTTGTTCTGTTCTAATAATTATTAAGGAAGTTTAAGGATAAAGTATTTATTTAATACTAAAGATAATAAATAAAAGTTATGAAGATATATTATTTAAAAACAATAGGATGAGATTATAAAAAAAAATAAATAAATTATTTAAAGATAATAAGATGAATTTATAAAGATAAATAAATAAGAATGTTATAATAAAATTATGAATATATATTATTAATGAAGATAGAAAATTAAGAGATATAATATTAAAATGAATGTATGAGGATTAAAGTGAATGAATATTAGTTTGTTAGTTCTATCTAAAAACTAACTAGTGCCTTTTAAAATTTAAGGAATAATCAAACTGAAAGTTTTGTACTTATGGGAAAGAACTATAGATTTCTTAAAAGAACTGTTAAATGGATATTAACAATAATACCTATAACAATGTTAATAATTTTTATATAATTTTATTGGACAACAATATTTATAATTATTTTATTATATAATATAAAATATGTTTTATATATATTATATATCTAAGTGAAATAAATTACCACAGTTCAAAGAACACTTTGTTTTATGTATTATCTATAACATATTTACTTTTAATATGAACTTTCATTATACTAATAGAAATACAATAGATTTGAAATAGAAATTAATCATAGTAAATTGATAATAATAATAAAATTATAATAATAAATATATTTTTGTTTAAAGTTTATATTCTTTTTTGAATATGATATTTGAAGTTGAAAAAAAGTGTCAATATATTTAATAAAAAATAAATAAAAATAAATAAAAATAATAAAATATAAAAATTTATTATTTTAATAGATCTACATCAGAAAATTTTTAGAGACAAATATATTTAAATATATTTGTCCACTCATATATTTATTCACATAAATTTATATTTATTCACATTAATTTATACAGTATATTATACTAAATATATCTGCATATATTTACAAGTGAAATTTTCCTGATGTAATTACATATTATTTTGAAAATTCATCTTTAAGATATTTCACTTTGAATGATGCTGTTGATACCATTTCATAATATGTTAGATCTAGTAATAATTTCAAAGCATATAGTTTCTAATACTTATGGAGTAACTACATAAAATTTTGTGTAACATGATCGTCAATAGGAAATTTCAGTAACATATTTTAACGTGATATCCCGTGATAATCAATCAAAATGAGCGCGTTTCTCAAAATTAATTTTCTCAATTAAATACAGTTATCTTCTAAAAAATGCGTGTTAGTCGTTCTAGTCGTAATACTCGTGATTCGATAGGCAGCGTTTCTGCACCGTTTAATGAAGGAAAAGAATTTGATAGTTTGTATAGAGAATTTAACGAAATGTTACATTTTGTTGTAAGAGGTATTACTTTTGCGACTGAAACGGCAGCAGATCTTGAAGAAGCTAATGAAAAAGAGGAGGTAATTTACTATTTTCTAATAATGCGTTTTTTTTAATAATTAATATTGTTTTTAGAAAATTTCTATATAGTTTTGTCATTAAACAAAGGGCTGACATATGAATGATATATAGGTCGCAAATCTCGAGGGTATAGTAAGAAAATACGTTGATATGGAAAATAATCTCAATATTCAAAGAGAAGCAATTGATGAACTAAGAACAAGAATGAATGCTGGAAATAAAGTCGTAAGAAAATAAGTTTTGAGAAGATAATTTCAATTCAATTATTAATTTCATATAATAATAATAATAATAATATAGGATCTTGTAGAAACTTTCGAATCATTACATGAATCGTCATTCCAAGAGTATGAAAATTCAACAGAAAATGAAAAATATTTTCAAAATGAATATTATATTGAATTTCGACAAAAAATTTGGGTAAGTTTTTGAAGGCGTTTCTTGATCATTTATTGGAAATAAAAACGTGTGATAAGTAAAAAAAAATGCGATTAATTCTGATGAAAAAGGAAGTAAATCATCCAGATGAAGCGATGCCAACTTTGGACGGAAATGATGATGATGATATTGTAATGGGACAACAAAAAGAATCACTATTTTGTCCAATTACAACATTACTATTTGAGGAACCAGTTACAGGGTATAGATTTAATTATATTATATTATATTTAATTATGTTATATTATATTATATTCAATTATATTTAATTATATTATATTTAATTATATTATCATTAATTAATTAATTAATTAATTAATAATAATATATATAGCAAAGTGTGTAAACATACTTACTCTAAAGATGCAATTTTACAATTGATAAGGCGAAATAGAAATGCAGTCGTGTGTCCGGTGGCAGGTAAATGGGTTTTAAAATTTAATAAAATAATCTCTTTTTTTTTTTGTAATATTCTTTGTAACATTCTTAATCGTTTTTAATTAAGGTTGTGATAAACATATCATGGAACATGATCTTTTACCAAACAAAAGGATTGAACGAAAAGTTGCTCGATATCGAGTGACAGGAAATGATTTGATGGATGATGTTGAGGTATTTTATAAAATGTGACATTTATTTTTTTTTTTATTTTAAAATATTGACTTTATTATTATTTCCTTTTTATTTATTTTTAGTACACGAGTATTGAATGAATCTAATAATCATTCTAATGATTATTTTAATAATTGTACAAGAATTTACTTAAATATATCATAATTATATTAGATTAATAAATAAAATGTAATAATTTCAGGATTAAAAATATCAAGTTAAAAATACAATTCGAAAATTGTTAAAATTTTGTACCTAACTCTTGGTGACGCCTTCAGATAATTCTTTATTATTATTATGTTTAATTACGTCTTCACCGTTTTCATTATTCAATAATAATATTTGTTTGTTGAGTTTTTCCCTAATACGCAGATTAATTATATTGATCGTATTAATCATATTACACCTAATTCACCTAATTCTATTAGTTATTTTTTATTAAATCTTTATTATTATTACCGTTTAAGTCTTTCGAATTCAGGAACAAGTGCATAAACTGAAATTCCTATCCCTACTAGTGACCCTATTATAATTGATTTGTTCCTTTGAAAAAAACTATTCATTTTTTCAATGGAATGGAATAAATTTAATTATGTATAATTTATTTTTGAGTAATCATAACCTGATAACGTATTGATTGTTTGAAAAAATAATGCATTAAAATTTTAGGTTAACTTTGAAAGATATTTATTTTGGAAAATAAAATAACATTTAAAAAAAATAAAAAAAAAACACTGTCAAGATCTTTTAATCTTGAGTGTCAAAATTTTGATTACACGTAACTATTTTTTTTTGCGACGGCAATCTTGGTCATGTGATTATTTATTTATATAGTTATCATGTGCTATGAAATTTATTCCATTTTTGCAATTTGATTTTTAAGTCAAAACATTTCCTATTTTTTGATCCACTGTAGCAGGAATTGGGTTTGGATTTGGAGTTGGGGCGAAGCTGAAGGCATATTTTGCTGAATTAAAAATAATAAAATTGCGGGGATAGTGTACATCGTATTGTATAAAGTATCTCCATTGTTAAGAACCCCTAAATATATAATTCGCAGATCGCAATAAAAAAAATATCATTTTTCTTCCGGAATAAATTTTGTGGTAGATGATTGATTTTTTTTATTTGTTTATGTGATTGCTTTGTACGCTTGCTTTAAATCAAGGCAATAGTTTATTCCAATTACTAGATTTACTGCAACGATGATCGTATTACTGTATTCTTTTATTTTCAAAACATAAGGTAAAAATGGAGTTATGTTTTTTTTTTTTTTGTAGAGAGCAAAAACACATTAAGTTATTATCAACTTATAACTTATTTATACTAAGAATTATCTCCCTTTTTGAACCAAGAACAAGGGAAAATCCATCAATGATAATTGATTAGTTATTTTTAGCTATAGTTGTTGATCAATTCAATCCTTCTGATAAAAAAAAAAAAAATTCACAATGAACATATCAAAGTAAAATTTTACTTTGTTTAGAAATCCCAATTCATATTATTAGTTTCCAATGAATAATGAATATAAACTTTGGGTATTATAAAAAGTGGTCAATACTTGGAATGAATGAATAAAGGAAGTTACATATTACGGAACAGCACCTTTAAAGTATAAAAGTATTTTCTAAATTTTTATTGTTCGTAAAATGAAAATTCTCAATATTTATTAAAAAAATTTATTATAGGAAAAAGTTTTTCTAAAAAAAAAAATATCTTTAAAAATAAAATAATATGCAACCTTTTTTTTTATTGAAATCGAAATCTACCGGGAAATTTTTTAGAAAAAAAAATTAAAATTTATTCAAAATAATTATTTATCACTTGAATATAATCAAAAGAATTAAAAAATAGCTGATGAAATATAACTTACATTATTAATTCTTGAAATTTTTATAAGTTTCTTTACATGGAGGAAAATAAAACGGTTAACTACAGAAATCTCTGCAGAAATCAAAAAAAAATATTTTCAATAATTCAAAACCAAATTTTATAGTTTCAAAAATAAAATAAAAAAAAAAATTGCCTATATTGAAAAAATGTGACAATTTACTAAGATATAATATCGATTTTCATCATGTTCCAATAGATATACGATGCACTCAAGCTTTTCCTAGAAACGTGTAACTGGTCAGTAATTTGGGAAAGAGAAAGTGAGAGGTCGATGGATTTCAAACATGAATATGTAAATCAAGTAAGAAATGAAAAAAAAAAAAAAAAAAGAGAAAAAAAAAAAAGAAAATCGGGTAAGGATGTTAATTAAAATTTGTTTAATTAATGTCGACTGTGACTTCTACTCCTACTACGACTTCTGCTCCTTCTACGACTTCTAGAACGACTTCTTGGTGAATAACTTCTACTACGACTTCTTGAATAAGGAGATCTAGATCTACTTCGTGAACTATATGAATCACTATATGAATAAGACCTTCTACGACGAATAGGTGTTCTAGATCGTGACCTTGGGTGACGGCGTAACGATCTACCGCGAGCACGGTAACTACTTGCTCCAAAACGACGAATAGGAGGAGGAGGTGGTGGTGGTGTATTATATCTTCCCCCTAATAATAATGATAATTTGCCCCAAAATAATTCCATATAATTTCAATGCAAATTATAATAAAATAATGATAGGAATTTTATATAATATAAATGCCTACATCTAAAAATCTAAAAATCTAAAACATCTAAAATATCTAAAATATCTAAAATATCTAAAATATCTAAAATATCTAAAATATCTAAAATATCTAAAATAAGCTTTTTGATTCATTACCTCTACGTCTAGGTTGTAATGGTGAAAGTGGTCGACGAGGAACAAAAGCACATGAGAGAACATTACCATCAACTTGACCCTATTCAATTATAATAATAATAATACCTTTTGATTTAGATATTATGAAAATATATATATATATATATATATATATATATATAAAATCAAAATCACTATATTATAAAAACTTACTCCGTTCATGTAGCTAATGGCTCTTTCTGCTTCAGGTCTGGTATCAAAATCTATATAAGCTATACCTCTATTGGTTTGCCCTAGATAATTAACAAAATTATAAAATTAAATGTTAAAAATTATTATAATAAATAAATAAAAAAAAAAAAAAAAAGTGGTACATTCACGTAAATTTACTTTAAGGTACAAACATTTTTCATCAATCGCCATTTCAAGATTCTTGATTCGCCCAAAGGCTCCAAATATTTCTTGTAAATGTGCGTCAGTAACATTTTTAGTTAACTTGTTGACCATAATTTTCGTAGGAAGTGGTGAAAGAGATCTTCTTCTACGGGAGTAAGGTAAAGAACGAGATCGACTTCGTGAATATGACAATGAACGAGATCGACTTCTAGTATAAGAACGAGATCGAGTCCTACTGTAAGAACGAGATCTACTTCGACTATAAGAAAGACTCCCAGTGGAATATGAATAGGAACTACGACTCCTAGAACGTGAATTTGTTATTGAGGGAGAGTGACTACGCGAGCGACTCCTCGATCGGGAGTGACTCCCTGAACGTGATACTGTTCTAACCCTGTTTAAATTGACAAAATTTTTTTGATGTTTTGAAAAAAAAACCTTTGTTCAAAAAAAAAAAAAGACGTATTCCAATTTGATTCATTTTTTTTTTTTTAATAAACTTTTTACATACATTGAATTGATTAAGTTGGTAGAATAAAAAAATTATCGTTCTCCTCAAGATCTAGTCATAATTATTTTGTGTAACTGTTTATTGTTTGTACGATGGAGATATATATATATATGGAAACATCATCATATAACATCTTCAATTGTTAATAATTTTGATGAGAAATTGAATAATCAAGCAATATAGTATAGTAATGACTTTGCCTGGTGATTCTCTGTAAGTAATTATAATACTTTTATGCATGTTTTAAAAATTTAGGTTTGATTTTTTTTTTTTTTATATATATATTTTTTTCCTACGTTCTTTCTATAACATTTTGTAGTCAAAAAGAACTTGTGGAAGCTACTCAAGGTATGAAAATAAATTATGATATTTTTCTCAAAAACGATAAAAAAAAATTTTTTCATTTAATAAATTATCTAAATAAATAAATAAATATATATATATTTTATAGCCTTATCAAAGTTTGATATTAGCGAGGTAACATCACAAAATAATGCGGAAATACAAGATTTACATTTGGAACCTCAATTTAAAGATATTACTGCATTTTTAGATGAGGTTACGGATGGTACTGTTTAGATCTTAATTGCTTTCAATATTAATTGAATTTTGATTTAATTCTTACCAATAATTATGATTTGAATATTATTGATTTATCTATATTTGCAAAAGAATAGAATTTCAAATTGGTCAACTTGTTCATCTTGAATCATTTGGTCTTTATGATGCGATGAGTTCGATTGAGGTAAAATTTTATTATATTATTATGAATGGTTTATTATTTTTTATTTTTTTTTTTACATGTAAATCAAATTAATCCAAATTAATCAAATTAATCCAAATTAATCCAAATTAATCAAATTAATATTTTTTAATTTGATGTTTAGATTATGGATCCCAAAATGGATAGTGGAATGATTTTAGATAGTGATTTAAATAAAAGACCATTTGATATAAAAACCCTTATAAGACCTGAACAAGTTCTTTGGGTTATGGATCGATTATTTATATGTGAGGTATGAATAGATTTTCATGATTCTTATGCCTCCCCAAAAAAGATCAAGATTTCAAAATAAAATTATTATTATTGTCAATTTAGATGTCATGGCATTCTGGACATTCCCTCTCACAGACATTATTTACTTGCATGTACCTTCTTCGTGCAATGGAACTTGAACCTGAATTATTTTCAAACAATTCTAGTGATGACATTAACCAAAATTCAATTCCTATCGAATTTGTTATATTAATTCTAAAATCGTATGTTTTGGGTATTGCAAAATGTTGTCAATTGGTTTGGGATGAAATGACAAAAGGACATGTATATGAAGTAGGAATTGATTTATTAATTTATTTATTATTTTCATTATTGACAAAATTAAAAAATTTATAAATTATGAGTTTATAATAAATTATGTTTGGTAGGAAGAAGATTTTGCGACAAATAAATATGGTATCTCAATATATGAAGATTTTCCCAACTCCCAAGCACTAAAATTACTAGATGATGCAGAAACCTGGTTGGTTCAGCATGGTAGTAATTGGATTCGACAGACCGGTATTCATTAGATTCATTGGATTTTTTATACTTTTATATTTTTTTTCCTATTATTTTACTCTTATTATATTTAATGGGAATTATTTAATAATAATAATAATAATAATAATAATAATAATAATAATAATAATAATAAAGGAATGGATAAGAGTGAAGATATTATACGAGCTTTACAATCTCGACTTCTTTTACGAAAAGTGAGTTTACATCATTTATTATAATTAAAAAGTAAAAAATCTCTTGAAATTATTATTTAATGTAATTCACGTTTTTTAGTCTTTCCTTTTAGCTCTCATGCATATGGCTCAACCGATTAATCAACAATATTCTCAAGCTCAACATCATCTTCCTATATGTTTACAATTGTTAAATGATTCAAAGGGTGATGGTATTTGCGTTAGTAATACAATAGATTTGGGAGTTGAAGTTGAAGGAGGTATTCAAAGTGTTTTTTTTTTTTTTTTGATATGTGAAAATATATTCATGACATATTTTAATTGCATATTTTAGTGATATATTTTAGTGACATATTTTAGTGACATATTTTAGTGACATTTTATGACATTTTCTGATGTATTATATTTTCTGTTGTATCGTTGAGTTTAGCTTTTGATCCCTTAATTAATCGCAAACTCGTTTCCCAAACTCCTCCACGACCAATCCGGCTTTTATCTATGCAGGAGGTAAATATTGAATATATATAGATTTATATTATATTGATACATTTATATCATTTATATATCATATATATTAGGCTATCGATGAACTGAAAAACATGCTTAAAAATCTCATTGAAATATGTAACATCATTGATTATAAATCTGCGACTAGTTTAACGGTAAAGTCTTATATTTAATAAGTCTCACGTGTTTCATGTATATTCACGTTTAAAACTTCTTCTATTTAGAATTTTATGATATATTATTCAGCAAAGCAATCAATACCGTGTGCATTTTCAAGATCATTTTTACAAGTGCGTAAAGATCTTCAACATTTGATACATAATATATCTCTATAGATATATATAGATATATATATAGATATAGAGATATATATATATATATAATATATATGTATATATATATATTGTTGTTGTCACCATCATATTTGAACAACTGTCTCTCAATTTATATTAGTCGACTGTTTATTCAGAAAATCGTATTCTTGGAAAATTATCGGTATACCAATTGATAAAAGATTCCGTCACAGAATTGACAAATCCACCGTATATCTATTTTGCATCCAAAACAGACATTGGAACATCTTTCAATGGTTCACATATTGATATAGATACAGCGAAAATTTCGAAATTAATACATACATTCGTCGATAACGCAGTGAAGGTATTAAAATAAATGTATGTTGTTTTTTTCAAATTATTTATAATTTGTAAAACTTATTTCTCACTATTTTTAAAAAAAAAAAATTTCTTTGAAAAATTCTAATAAAGCCGTTGACAGATTATTTTCGAATTTTATGTCATAATCGTTCGAGACAACAACGAAATATGTGTAAAGTTCTGAGTGATTGGGATTTATTACAAGATGAAGTATGTAAATTTTTCATATTTATTAATATTTATTAAAGATTATTGTTAAAAATAATAGTTATTTTTTTTTTTTACATTCACACAAATATATATTTACATTTATTAGGCCGAACATATCGATACTGAATTACAGTCAATAATTAAGGAAGAACCATTACCATCTGAGGTAAAAAAATATTTTAAAATATTTTAAAATTTAATTTTCAATTATTTAATTTTTTTATTGAGGTGAATGATAATCAGTATCTTCTTAGGAAGGGCCATCATATGCTTTTCATCTTTCTTCATGGGTTTATCATCGTAAATTAATATTATTGGAAGATATTTTATTTCTCGGTTTTGAGTTGGGTTTATTTGGAGATCATGAATTTGTAATGATTTACTGGTGAGAGATTTCAATGATTTTATCTTGATACATTCACATGAATCAAATATAACAAATATGATCATAAAAATAATTTTAAAGATTGTAACCAACATAATATATATATAATATATATATATATATATATACATATATACAAGATGTTTGATTCTTTATTTGGTTTTTGATTTTATTTTGTAAAAGGTATTTAGATTATATATTGGGTGTTCATTATCAACACCTAGAAAGGACTCATATGCATGTAACCGGTAAGAACGTAGAACATTACGATTTTTTTTTTTTCATTTTAATAATAAATTAATAAAATTCATTATTTTTCATTTTTTTTTGATAGATCATCGAAAATTTAAAAAACAACAAAATTATTTTCAGTTCGAGTCATCACTTCAATCATCAGCTGTTTCATTAATAGTTAGTCAACAAGTGTTGACTATGGCGAGACAAGATATCTGTCGTGGAATTCATAGGGTATTCGTTTGTTCGGATTTTTCGGCAAAGAATTGAAATATTTCTCCTATTTTAATTTATTTTTTCTTTTCTATAGACTATAATAGCACTTCAGAAAACTGGAAATTACACTCCACCAAAACTAGAGTTCGATGACGAAAGCATTCGTTTTTGGCATAGATTTCGAATGTATCGTTCTTTAGGAAGTCCAACAATATTGTCTTTCCAAGATTTTAAGGATATAACCCGTCTAGATAATATTACGGTATATATTATTACGCACACATTTTATTGTATATTTATTTATGTGTAATTCATATTCTAATAAATTTCATTTAAATTTTTAAATCTATTTCATTTTATTTAGGCACTCGAGCTCCTAAGTTTTTCTCTTAAGAATTTTCAATCCGCTAGGTCTTCGATAGAAAATTTGTTAGCGATAAAGCCTTCCGAATCTAGAATGGATTTTTGTCACACCGAATTCACAAAAGTATTTGAATTTTGAATAATTATTTTATTATTATTATTGTTATAAATTATAATAATGATTATAATTAAGTTAATAAATATTTGACATTAAAGGACCTACAGGCAATGTTGCGCGTATGTATTGCCAATATTATTAGTTTACATAAGATTCTTGAGGAATTCGATCAGAAACCTATTACAATGGAAAAAATTGAAAACGAAAAAACTAAGAAATCACGAAACAAAAAAGGAAACAAAAACAAGCGAAAGCAGAAGCCCCCTCAGAAACCTCCTCAAAACCAAAAACCAATGATAACACCCCCAGAAAATAAATTGGTGAATAGAGTAGCTAATTTTGAATTTAAATATCATCCATGGTTTCCTGTGATCACTTTGAAATAGTGAATAGTGATTATAGAATAAAAAAAAAAATTGAAATTTATTTATTATAAAAAATAATGTTTTTATATATAATTTAATATTAATTTTTTTTTTGAATGATTTCTCTATCAGATATTATAGAATATTAAAATTAATTTCTATTATTGTCCCAATAAATAATAAGAAAACAAGGATATTATTGCTACACAAATCCACACATTTAATATATATTTTTTTTTACTTCTGAATCGTCGCCAATGATTTGGTCGATTAATATTATTATTATTATTAATTACACGTCGATCATGAATTTCGTAAGGACTATCCTCAGTAAGATCATCATCTTCTTCTTCTTCATCATCATCAATAAGATTATCTTCATCCTCCTCATCATCTAAACGATTAAATATTCTTTTATATCCAAATCTTTCATAAAGTTTAATGGGCCATTTACGTGTTGACATATTCCAAGTACAAAAATAATCCAAATTTAAAAGATATTCTTCTATCATTTTCAAAGACTTTGTACTATTATTAAGTAATTCACCACCAAAACAAAGTCTAACTATTTCTGGTGAATGTTTAATTAATTGTCTAATAACTGAATCGGTGATATAACTTGATTCAATTGCGAATAAATTATTTTTACATGTAAAAATTAAATTCAGAATTTCTCGTTCAGTTTTATTTCGGAAAGGTAGATGATTTAATGAATTATTTGTATGTTTTAACCTTTACAAATTTTTATTATAAATTTTCAAACCAATTATGGAAGAATTCGACAAGAATTCGATTGGAAATAATTTAAATAAAAATTATAAAATTGATAGATAAATTTTTTATA
Source organism: Diversispora eburnea (assembly GCA_910592015.1). NCBI lineage: Eukaryota > Fungi > Glomeromycota > Glomeromycetes > Diversisporales > Diversisporaceae > Diversispora > Diversispora eburnea. Next base: position 12,813 of record CAJVPK010001192.1, read on the forward strand.
AACACACAACACAAAAATAAATAAATAAATATATATATATATATATAATATATAATGAATAATAATGAATGAAAAAAAAATTCTACTCACCAAAGAGGCCGAGATTTATAATTCTCGGCAATCAATGGCAAAATTTGACAAGTAAAATACGAACCAAGTCCGGATATATCTAATCTTTCCAATTTAGGAGTTCCACTCAACATTCTCTTCCAACCTGTACAAGTGAACCACCTTGTGAGAGCAACATCACAGTTTGAAATGAACGCGAGAGAAGTTAAATTAGAAAGTGTACATAAATCATTCAAAATAGAATCAGTAATCTCTATATTATCATCATTATATATTCTTTCTAAAATTAATTCCTGCAAAAGATTACAAGTATCTATTAACTGTGAAATCCATATATTAGAAAGTCCTTCGAATGATAAATGTGCTCGTGTTATTTGCGAACCATATAATTCAGAATAATGATTAAGCGACCATACTGATTGAATTACTGCATGAATCGAAAAATTTGAATATTCAATTTTAGAAGTATCTAATGAATTATTATTATTATTATTATTATTATTATTATTATTATTATTATTATTATTATTATTATTATTATTATTATTTACATTCTGAGAAAAACGTTCAATTGGTGGGAAATAAATCGGTGCCAGATATGTAATTAATGGTGTAGAACATGTAAACCTTAAGAATTTTAACTTTTTTCTATACAGTTTTTGAGTGAAATTAGGTGGATTCAATTCTAATATTCCAGGTGTTTGTTCATATACTATAATATTAAAAACCTCGAGACGATCACAATGAGTATCTAAAATTTTCAACAGATCAGCAAGTCGGTTGATAAATTCTTGTGAAATTTGTCCTTGAAGAGTCAAACTCTTAAAGTATTGCCCATACTTAAGAACAATTGTGCGTAAAAAAAATAGAGAAATGTTATAACCTATTACAGATTTAAACCTGTATGGGGAAATTAAAGTACAAAGAAAACGGTTAGTAAGTGAAAGTTGTTTAAGGTGAATAATACCAAGGTAGGAAGTAATTTGAAGGAGTGTTTCAGTAGGAAGTATAAGGAGAGAAAGTCTTGGTGCCTTTTGATTTAACATATTGAAATGAAAAATTTTTATTTAACTGATAGTCGTGATAATAAATGAAACATGTATACAAAATTGACAAAATTAGCATAGTAGCATAGGGCTAGTTTGTTTTTATTGGATGATAATCAATAGTAACGTGACTGGTCAAATAATATTTAAACGAATAGAAATCTTAGATTCAGATCA
>CAJVPK010001193.1:0-14093 GCA_910592015.1 Diversispora eburnea
TAGAAAATCGCTTCCTGTCTCGTAAATTGCGACCAAAGTCAAAAAAATTGAATTTTTGGGCATAAATTTCCGTGGGTTCCGTTTTTATTACGGAAATTTATGCCCCAAAAAATTTCCTGATGTATATTTAAATAATAATACTCTTAAAACAACTACAGCAGGTTACTTAATAAAAAAATATTCAGAGCTTTTTGAAGGCTGGAAAAATAATCACTGAATATTTTATTATAATTTAATTCTTAAAGGAAGAGTAAGTTTTACTGAATATATTATAATCTAGATATTTTAATAATTAATAAAAGATTTTGAATTATTTTAAAGTTAAAAAAAAAGCACTAGTTCAAAAGAAGAGTGTTATCTATTCAAATCAGATATTCTATATTTTTTTGTATTTAGGAATCTCCTGAAAATAAATATAAAAGCAACTCCAAGTAAGATAAAAGCTTGGAAAGAGTTATCAATTGTTAAAGAATATTACGAAAAGTTGCATTTAAAAATAATAAATGATGAAGATGAAATCTGATGTGAAAAAATAATTAGCAATGTGTATGAAGACACTTCAAAAGTTTCTAATGAACAAATAACTTTGTTGTAACATTATACAAAAGTTTTTTAAACTTTAATAATGAAGATATTAAAAATGATAATAAATATTTACGTAAGAAATTGAAAAGAAATCTAATAAGTATTAAAAATATTCAAATTTTTTTAATTTTTTAATTTTTTAAAATATTAAAAAAAAAATTTTATATTGATAGAAAAAAATGAAAAATGGTAAAAAATTTGATTTGAGAAAATCAGATTTTGATAAAGATGAGTCAGAAAGTTACTTAATCATATCAAATGTGGATAAAAAAGAAATAAGAGAAATAGAAGAAGTAATAAGAAGAGAAGCAGATCTGAGATATATAGAAGAAGCAAGAAGAGAAATAAGAACAAGAGAAAATAAAGAAGAAAGTTAATAGATAAATTTATTAATTTTTATTTATTATATATTATTATATATTATGAATATTATAATAAATGTGTATACAGAATATAAAAAAATTTGATTTATATATATTTTATTATATTATTATATTTTTTTATATATATATTTTTATATAATAAAGATTTGATGAAATATTGCAAAAAATAATAATTAATTTAATAGTATTTGAAAAAACTAAATACTAATCTAATAATTTGTAATTATAAATATTTGAAAAAAAATAAAATTTGTAAAAATAATTTAAAAATCTTTGAAAAATTCTGAAAATTTGTTATTATTGAAACTAAGAAAAAATAAAGAAAAAGGATATTAGAAATAGTATTAAATAAACTGATTCAATTCCTGTACACTATTTTCTAAATAAATATATTAGTATTTGAGAGTATTCAACTTCTAGACAGTAAGGTTATGAATAACTTGTCAAATGACTACTTATTACTTTAAAAACTATGAAAAAGGTAAAAATATAACAAAGTTATGAACATAACTTATTAAATAAATACCTGTTACATAGGAACACAACAGAAAAGGCAAAGTATCACAGTATAAGAATTATATTATTTAAGAAAAGGGAATGTCGAGAATTTTTCTTATGGAACTCTATCCTAATTTATAATTTAATACAATCAAAGGAGCTCAAGAAGTTTTGTTGGAATCTCGAATGATCCAGAAACACAACATCAAATAAAGATTTTACAGATAGCAACAGTGTTCAACTTTATCAAAACCAACATACTTACTTGAGAAATAAACAAGTTTTGAAAATTTCTGGAAAATCTTTGTCTTCTAAAATTTCATGAATAGTTTTTGAAAAAGTTTGAAACAAGATAAACAAGATCATTTAATCATTTAGGTAAATAAACAAAATCAATTTGTATTATATATTTAGTCTATTAAATGGAATATTATATTTTTTATAATATTTTGTAATGATTTTGTAATAAAAATTTTGAAAATTTACAAAAAACTTTTTGTAATATTCTATAAAAATTTCAAAGATTTATAAAAATTTATAAAAATTTATGTAAAAATTTATGGAAATTTTATATCTCTTAAACTTATTGAGTTATCTGCCCTTGAAAATTTTCTGATGTAATACATATTATATAAATCAATAATATAGATTATAGTGACAAAGTTAATACTAATTTAGTAACCAACCGATTAACTGACTGATTGTCAAAGTTAATAATCAATTGATTAATACAATTACTAGTAAAGATATTGGTATAATTATTAATCAAGTCTTTGATCAAATTAAATATTATAAAAAAGATGAAATTTTCTCAAATAGTTCTAAATAGTAAAATTTAGATAGAAATCTCATTTGTAATTAATTCTCTTATTGAATTAATATTTTTAATAATTCTAATTAATAGAATTATTAATTTATTTTATAATAAACATATACTTTTTTTTGCTTAAACTTTATCATTTTTTTATTAATTTATATTTTTTGAATATTAATAAACTCTTGTTCAATACTTTAAAATTTCTTGATAAATATTTTTATCTTTTAGATTTAATTTCTTAAACTGTTTACCAGAATTTTCTAATTAATATTATTATAGTTTAATCATTATTCTTATAAATCTTAAATTATTTTCTAGTAATTTAATAATTAAAATTATTTCTTGTTCCTTTAATTTTAATTAAATTTATTCTTATAATTTGAAATATATTTCTTCTTGTTTATGAGTTACTAATTGTAAATCTCCTTTTGAAAAATAAAATTAGTTCAAAAGGTAAACTAGTAATATCATTAAAAAATAATAATGAAATTATTTTTAAAATAGTTAATAATAGATATTTGAATATTTCAATTATATATATTTAAATTATTTTTTAAATCTCAAATTTCAAATTATTTTATTATGTCAAAAATAACTTAAATAACATGTATAAGAAACAATTTATAAATATCATTATATAGTAAATTTTATTTTTTATAAATTAAAAATAAATATATTTGATTATTAAATTTTATATATATTGATTAAGAATTGAAAGAATAATAATTATTTAAAACTTCATTACTGAATCTTCAAATATTTAAGTTTAAATATTTATATTATTCTAATTATAAAGTATAAAGTCTAAACTTTTACATAAGATACAAATTATTCTTAATTATTAATATTTTTGATATTTATATTTATTTATTTTTGAATTAATTTTTAACTTAATAAAATTTGGTTTAAGATATTTTGATTATAATTGAAATGAAAAAAATATCAAATATAAAATTTATTCTTATAAATTAACTGTTTTACTTAATATATTTTAAAAACTTGTTATTAATTGAAATCCTATTCATCATATTTTTTTTCATTTGATCAATGATATATTTATTATACAAAAGTCAACAATTGTGAAATTGTGAATTTAATTTTATCTAAAAATTTACAATATTAAGAAAATAATTAAAGACACTATTTTTACTAATTAGAATATTATAAAAAGATTTATTAAAATTACTTTTGATTGACAATAATAATTTTATGCCGATCATATCTGAATCACCAATTAATTAGCAGAACTTTTACAATAACGTGATTCTTTACCGCTGTTATTTAAGTGCATTGATACAAAAAAAATTTTTTTTTCAAAAAAAAAAAAATATATTTAAATTATTTTTTGATTAAATTATAAACGAACTATCTATAAATGTCAAGTATGAGTAAGTGAGTATTATTTTTTAAGTATACTCTTATTTCTTCAAAGTTGGCCGAGAGTATTTCTGAGTTCATGGTTAGAAATACTTGCGGCTAAAAAAGATGCTAAGTTGAAAAATCCTATTAATAAATTGGATCCCAGCGTCTTAAGAAATTCTTGAAGGCAGTTAAGGCACTTTTAACCATTCTGAGATCAGGATGGCTATTGAATGAGAAGAAGTTTTTTTCTTCAGATCTGATTTCAGATTTGTCTGAAAAATACATTAACAAATATCTAATCAACTGTATAAATTTATCACAATAATAAAGAGAAGACACCGAATTCAATGACATTGCTGAGGGTGAAATTGAGGTAATATTCAAAGTTATTCACTTTCATAATTGTAAGATAAATATTTTTGGATGCATTGATACATTTGCAAATGTTGTTTAAAATGTTATTTATGAAGATCCGAATTTCTTTAATTTAGTCCAACTGGGAAGAAATTGTCGATAATTTCGATAATATGAGTCTCAAATCCGAATTGCTTCGTGGTATTTATGCATATGGGTAAGTTTTTTTTTTTTATTATACATTATTTTACATTATTTTTTACATTATTTTTCATTCAAATTTATATTAAAAATTTTATTAAATTTATACATTTAGTTTTGAAAAACCTTCTGCCATTCAACAACGAGCGATTCTGCCTGTAATTAAAGGGCATGATGTTATTGCTCAAGCACAATCAGGAACAGGAAAAACTGCCACTTTTTCTATTTCAATTCTTCAAAAGCTTGACATGTCCATTAATCAATGTCAAGCTCTTGTTCTCGCTCCAACTCGCGAGTTAGCTCAACAAATTCAAAAGGTTGTTATTGCTCTTGGTGACTTTATGAATGTTGAGTGTAATGCTTCAATTGGTGGCACCAACGTACGTGAGGGTATTAAGAAACTTGAAGCGGGTGCACATGTGGTAGTGGGTACTCCTGGTCGTGTATTTGATATGATTAATCGTCGTGCCCTGAAGACCGATCATATTAAAATGTTTGTTCTCGACGAAGCCGACGAAATGTTATCTCGCGGTTTTAAGGAACAAATCTATGACGTCTTCCAACTCCTCCCCCCTAGTACTCAAGTAGTCCTTTTGTCCGCTACGATGCCTTCTGACGTTTTAGAAGTAACTACAAAATTTATGCGTGAGCCAGTCAGAATTTTGGTCAAGCGTGACGAATTAACTTTGGAAGGTATTAAGGTATGGATTTTAATGACCTAACATACATTAGAAATTTATATTTAAATAATATTTAAATAATATTTGATGGCCATATTAATAAATGATATAATCTACTTTTTTTTTCATACAGCAATTCTATATCGCAGTTGAAAAAGAAGATTGGAAACTCGATACCCTTTGCGATCTTTATGAAACGGTTACCATTACTCAAGCAGTCATTTTCTGTAATACAAGAAGAAAGGTTGATTGGTTAACTGATAAATTGCATGCTCGAGAATTTACAGTATCTGCGATGCATGGTGATATGGATCAAGCACAACGTGATGTGATTATGAAGGAGTTCCGATCGGGTTCTTCTCGTGTACTTATTACCACTGACCTTTTGGCCCGTGGTATCGATGTCCAACAAGTTTCTTTGGTATTATATTATATTTTATTATTTATTTTATTTTGAAATTTTGGAATTGTCAAGGAAAAAAATTTCACTAATTAAAGTTTTGCTAATTAGGTTATTAATTACGATCTTCCTACTAACCGAGAAAATTACATTCACCGTATCGGCAGAGGTGGTAGATTTGGTAGGAAAGGTGTTGCGATCAACTTCGTTACAAGCGATGATGTTAGAATGCTTCGCGACATAGGTAAATTATTATTATTATTCTACTATAACCAAGTTTTGAACTTTAGTAACTCTAACAATTTCAATTCATTTAGAACAATTTTACAATACACAAATTGATGAAATGCCCATGAATGTGGCAGATTTGATTTAAAAATAAAAAAAAATTATATTCTTATCATATTTTTAATTATTTCACGTTTATTTCGTTATTTAAAAAATTTCACCCCCATAAAATCACACCCTCTTTAAATTCACTTTTTTTTGTTGAAACAGAAATTTTCCTATTTATTTACCTCTATAAAAATCACATTTATAATAGAATCATAATCACACATTTGCTAAGAACGAAAAATTTTTAATATATAATTTTTTCACTCATTGTCACATGACATTAAATAGATTTTACCTCTTACATTTTGTGTCGCTCTTTTTACTTTTACTTTTGAAAATGATAATTTACACTCTTGAAATTTAAAATATATAAATGTAAAAATATCTGCTGCCCATATAACGTTATGCCAAAACATTCTACTTCAAAAAAAAAACTAGGAAACATTCACTTATTAATAATTAATGTAATTAATATAATTATTATTGAATAATCTTTAATATTTCTTATCATAAATATAAAATAATCAAAATTATACTTATAATAATGTTAGGAACAATAATATTGCTATTTACCTCTATAAATCACACCTATTTTATATATATGTTGTAACTGAGATGTCAACTGAGGTGCCTCAGGTGTCACAGATCTTATGTAGATCGTTATAACCCTAACCCTAACTCTGGTCAGTTGACATCTAAGTCAAGAAGACATCTGATACACTGCTAAATTACTTAGTAATACAGTCGGGTCTCTCTATAATCACACATTCGGGACCAGTAAATTTGGTGATTATAGAAAGATTATGATTATATAGCGATTTTTTTACATAGCTTTACTATGAATTGGTTCTCACAAAAAGTGTGATTATATACAGATTGGGATTATAAAAAGTGTGATTATAGAGAGATCTGACTGTACATATTTTTTTTTAAAATTTACGTTATCCAATTTTTTTATATTAAATAATGATTTGATCATATCATAAATATTGATAATACTTGGGATTTAATACATTAAAATAATACCATATCGTTTATAAAAATATAGATATTAAATATAATAATAAAAAAATTATACAAAAAATTATTGGCAAAAAAAATAGTTTTAAATATAGTGAAATTTCTAAAAATTACTATATTTATTAAGTAAATATAGGCCGTGTATATATATGTAATTTCCCATTTATCTATTTTAGGATATTGGGTGTACAGTCAAACCTGTATATAAGCATGCTACTGATATAAAGATATTTTAAAAAATATTTGATATAAAATTTTTTTTCCATTTAAATATTTATTTATTTAACTCGTGTGTTATTATTATCTTAATATAAGATTTAAAATTTATTAATAGATTTAATAAATATCTTTAATATATCAGTAGCATGCTTATATACAGGTTTGACTGTATAATGAATTAAAATTAGTTACAGACTTTGTTCAAAAGTGAGTAATTTTGTGCGATTTAACTCATTAAATATTTTAGTATTATTTAATTCCAAACAGAGATATCGATCAAGTTATTCCAACTTTAAGTTTATGTTGCAAATATATAAAAAGTTCATCGAATAATATATGTAAAGTTACCAAACTAATTATAGAGCAACAATTACATTTTATTTTGGGGATGTGTTGATTACTCAATAAGTAGTAGTTTCATCAAATATGCGTAATTTTTTCAAATGAATTTAGTTTAATATTATTATTGTAATAGAAAAATTTATTAAAAGTTTTTTTTTGTATAATGCATAAAAATTATTACCCAAACGGGAAAATGTACAAAAAGAAAGAAAATATTGCTAATCTATTTATAAATAATGTTCTTTTGCATTTAAATTTCATTGAATTAATCAACTTCTTCGATTGTTGGACCAGATTCGTCAGTAGCAGCACCACCAGCACCAGGGAACCCACCAGGTGCACCACCAGGGAATGCACCTCCTCCTGGGGCACCACCAGGAGCACCGGCACCACCATAAAGTTTCATCATAATCGGATTTGCCACTTCTTCAAGTGATTTCTGTTTATATTCATATTCCTCTTTTTCTGCTTCTTGGTTATTTTCTAGCCATGTGATGGTCTCTTGGATAGAATCTTCAAGTTTCTTTTTATCTGATGCTTCAAGTTTTCCGGCGATCTTCTCATCCTAAATAATTATCAATTATATTAATTAATGAGGATCCTCAAAATTTTCTTAAAATTAATTTCTTGAATAGTAAATTTAGCTTACCTGAAGTGTATTTCGTAGATTATATGAGTAACTCTCTAAACCATTACGTGCCTGTATCTTTTGGGCAACCTTTTCATCTTCAGCACGATATTTCTCAGCATCAGCAACTGTATAATAACCATTAAAATATTTTAGCTATTTTAGAGAATCGTATAATAAACAAGAAAATTTAAAAGTTATAAGTTTACTTACCCATTCGTTCAATCTCTTCTTTTGACAGTCGACCCTTATCATTAGTAATTGTAATCTTATTTGATCGTCCTGTAGTCTTATCGACAGCTGAAACCTAATAAAGTAATGAAATAATAAGATTTCATGTTGAAATATAAAAAAATTTATTCAATAAAACTATGATACCATACATTAAGAATACCGTTGGCATCAATATCGAATGTTACTTCGATTTGAGGTACACCGCGAGGTGCAGGCGGAATACCCGTCAATTCGAATTTTCCGAGAAGATTATTATCTTTAGTACGAGCACGTTCTCCTTCGTATACTTGAATAAGTACTCCGGGTTGATTATCAGAGTATGTAGAGAAGACTTCGGATTTTTTGGTCGGTACTGTGGTATTACGCTTAATAAGAGGTGTCATGACACCACCAGCGGTCTCAATTCCGAGTGAAAGAGGCGCAACATCGAGCAGAAGCAAGTCTTGAGTCTTCTCTGATGTAACACCAGATAAAATAGCAGCTTGCACAGCTGCTCCATAAGCTACAGCTTCATCAGGATTGATGGACTTATTTGGTTCCTTTCCATTAAAGAAATCAGATACCATTTTTTGGATCTTGGGAATACGAGTAGAACCGCCAACTAATACTATTTCATGAACTAATGCTTTATCTATTTTTGCATCACGTAGTACTTTCTCGACAGGTTCCATGGTGGATCGGAATAAATCTTGATTTAATTCTTCAAATCGAGCACGAGTTAATGAAGTATAGAAATCGATACCCTCGAAAAGAGAATCAATTTCAATAGAAGTCTGAGTAGATGCTGATAGTGTACGTTTCGCACGTTCACATGCGGTACGAAGACGACGCAGTGCACGAGCATTTGAAGTAAGATCTTTTTTGAATTTACGCTTAAATTCCTGAACAAAGTGATTTACGAGACGGTTATCAAAATCTTCACCACCAAGATGAGTATCACCAGCAGTGGCTTTTACTTCGAAGATTCCTTCTTCAATAGTTAAAAGAGATACATCAAATGTACCACCACCCAAATCAAAAATAAGAACATTACGTTCGCCTTCAGCTTTTTTATCCAAACCGTATGCAATAGCAGCGGCCGTTGGTTCATTAATTATACGGAGAACGTTTAATCCAGAAATCATACCCGCATCCTTTGTAGCTTGACGTTGTGAATCATTAAAATACGCGGGTACTGTGATAACAGCATTATTGACTTTTGTACCCAAAAAGGCTTCAGCCGTTTCCTTCATTTTAGTTAACACCATAGATGAGACTTCTTCGGGAGTAAATTGTTTGGTTTCACCTTTATATTCAACTTGGATGTATGGTTTCCCACTTTTATCAATTACTTTGAATGGCCAATGCTAAATTGATTAAAAATTAAAAGTATTAATTTTAATAAAATTAAGATCATTTTCCTAATTAAGTTTAACTGCTCACAAATTACATATTATACATGTGACATTCTCCAAGAATTAAAAAAAAATATATACCTTCATATCAGATTGTACTTCTTGATCGGCAAACCGTCGACCAATAAGACGTTTGGCATCAAATACTGTGTTATAAGGATTCATAGCAACTTGGTTTTTGGCAGCGTCACCAATTAAACGTTCTGTATCGGTGAAAGCAACATATGAAGGAGTTGTGCGATTACCCTGGTCGTTGGCAATAATTTCAACTCTGTCGTTTTGCCAAACACCAACACATGAATATGTCGTTCCCAAATCAATTCCGACTATTTTCAAAAAGAAATAATAATAAATAAATAATTATCAAACAATTCTTACAAAAATAAGAATTCAAGTAAATTTCAATTTAAAGTACCAGCTTTTCCTTCTTGCTCCATATTAATTATTTATTTTACAATTATATTTCTAAAAAATTGGTTTAATTTATTCTTTTTTAAAAGTGTTACTGATACGGTTTTTTAATTGAAGAATGGTACCTGGAGAAATTTTTTTTTTTTTGAAATAAAAAGGAAGTAACGAAATGTTCAAAATTTATACAGAGAATCTTGGGGCTTTTTTTTGCGTTACCTTTACGACATTTCTTTCCAGCAAGTTCGATTTCGCATAATCAATATTTTGTGTATCAACATTATTAAACTAAGTCCGAGGATTCTCGGGCTATCGTCACATTTCCCGAACATTCCAGCAATTATCTCAAATTATCTCACATGATCCTACCCCAGTAAATATCCATTTTTGCAATATTTCACGTGTAAATCACTACAAATCGGCGATTGTTATAATTTTGGATGTCATTTAAATAAATACAATTCTTTTTGATCCAGATTATTCTGGAACCTTATATTCCACTTCCAAAATTCCAAGTCTATACTTTAAATAACGTGCGCAACTGCAAAAGTTTTCATTTTGATAGACTTATGGTTATTTTTTAAAAGGTAACTATTTTGTCACATGAAAATTTGATATATCAAAAAATAACAATAGATCTATCAAAAAAAAAGTCTTTGCTGCGCAACTAATATTCATGGTCATGTGGTATTCATATTCTATAAATCAAGTGAACATGTATATTGGTTAGACTGAAGTGAGTACAATAAAAATTTAATAAAGTATCGTTTTTTGATACCATTCTTATTAATATAGTATATAAAGTAAATAAAGACACGTCATATATATTTCATCACCAATATAAATTAAAATCATATTAACATATTATGAAATTGCTTTTTAAATACTCTTCTACAGTTTTAATTAGTACAGTTTAGTTCATGTGAAAAGTGCCTGGATAGTTTTTTGATAGTTTAATAAGAAAATACTAAATAAAGTCAACTTTTCTTACTAATATTATAAACTAGAGGTTTTGAAAAGTAAGCCATAATATGGGTGTGCCAGAAATCAGCCGATTTCTCTTTACTATAAGGTCTACCCCCACCTCCTCCTGATAATTAATAATCAATTATCAATTTGATTGATTAAAAAAATTCATCAGTAAATTTAATCAACAGAGGATTTTTGCATTTTTTTTACATTTTTTTGACTTCTCTCGTGATTTGCGAAGCGTAGAACGATTTTCTATTAAGGTATTTCTAAGATAGAAAGAAAGGCCTTGTTCTTGGCTACAAAATGACATGTGTTTAATCCTAATAGCATCGATATTCGCGGAGTTATTTGCGTATAAAGTCGAACGTCCGTGAAAATTTTTGTGTCAAATTTTCTGGAACTTTTCATAATTCTGGCCAGAATTATGGAAAATTTATGGCGGAAATTTTTCATAGACGTTCGAATTTAAACGCAAATAACTCCGCGAAAATCGATGCTACCGTGATGGAACACATAGCATTTTGTAGCCAAGAATAAGGTCTTTCTTTCTATCTTCAAAATACCTTAGTAGAAAATCGCTCTACGCTTCGCAAATCACGAGCGAAGTCAAAAAAGTGAAATTTTCTGGAGATTTTTACATTCTTTGACTTCGCTCGTGATTTGCGAAGCATAGAGCGATTTTCTACTAAGATATTCCTAAGATAGAAAGAAAGGCCTTGTTCTTGGCTACAAAATTATGTATTTCATATTCCGGTAGCATCGATATTTGCGGAGTTATTTGCGTTTAAATTCGAATGTCTATGAAAAATTTCCGCCATAAATTTTCCATAATTCTGGCCAGAATTATGAAAAATTCCAGAAAATTTATGACAAATTTTTTCACGGACGCTCGACTTTAAACACGAATATCTCCGCAAATATCGATGCTACAGTAATGAGATACATATTATCTTGTAGCCAAGAACTAGGGCTTTCAATCTGCCATAAAAATATCTTAGTAAAAATCGTCCTCCGTCACGTAAATCATGGCCGAAGCAAAAAAATAAAAATTTTATATGTAATTTTCTGTAATATAATATATTATACTTCACAGCTAAATAATTATGTCAATTAGTAAAACAATTATATCAAATTACGTCAGCAAATTATTTTACTTAGTAATACATATAAAAATTCTAATTATGTCAATTACGTCAATGTTACATTAAATAAATATATAATATATAACTTGATATATAAGGTGTGTTTACATATGACAATTTGGATTGAATTGAGTCAATTCAGATTGATCCAATTATCAATTAAATCCTGTTTGTAAAGATATGGATTACTTGTGAAATAGATTGAAGACATAAATTTGTTCAATTTACATTATAAGGTAAATTGAAATTTTATTAATAATAATTTAATCAGAATTGAATTTTGGATTATACAATTCAATCCATTTTGACATGAATGTCCAAATTCAATTCAGATGTGAACATATCCATATATAGCATGACTGAATTTTTTTCTAATTAATTTTTATTAAAATAATTTGCATGTCATATATTTGATTAAATAAAACTCTTAACAGTACATTGTTATAATGAATTATTAAAAAACACAAAGAAAAAAATTTATGAATGAACTTCAATTATTTAGTTTTACTGAACAATATTTATATTTAATATGAGACTACTTAAATATATTAAAATAAATTTTAAACATAAATCAAAAAACAAATTACTTGAAAATTATATTATATTTATTGTAACCAATTGTCCTGATCAACTATTTATAAAAAAAAATAATATATCAAGAAATTTTTAAGAATAAATATATGCAGATATATTTGAATTTACAAATATATTACAGGTCAAATACAAAAGATATGTTATACTGAAAAAAAATTCTAATTTTAGTTAATTATAATATAGGATATAATAAAATAGTTGATTGTTACTAATTTTTAACTAATCTATAACATAAAAATCACCATTTGATATAATAATTCTTTTGTATTTAACTAATATATTTAGATATATTTAATTACTTACACATTTATTCATATTAAAATATTCAAATTTATTTAAATATATTTGAATTTATTTAGATATATCTAGATATATATATATATATAAATTTATTTAGATATATCTAAATAAATTCATATATATTCATATATTTATAAATTTATTTAAATAAATTTGTAAAAAGAATATTGTTAAAATTCACCAGTAATAATTATTACCACTGAACAAAATTAAATTTACATCGATAAAGTTAAGGTTAGAGGTTAATTAGAAAATTATGTAATTTTATCTAGTAGTGACAATTACTACTGGTAAGTTTTAACAATACCCTTGTAAAAATATATAAATAAATTTATTTAATATATAAATATATGTAAATTTATTTAGATATATTTATAAATATATTTTAATAAATGTGAATATATCTAAATAAATTCAAATATTTAATATATATAAATATATAGATGGTCAAATATATTCAAATTAATATAATTTAAATATATCTGAATATATTTGTTTTTAAAAATTTCTTGATATATATTAAATGAATTTATCTATATATTTTTATAAATTTATTTAAATAAATTCATTTAATATATGAATATATATAAATTTATTTAGATATATTCAAATAAATTTATATATATATATATATTTAGATATATTTAAATAAATTTAAATATATTTGTAAATATATCTAAATAAATTCATATATACAAATTTATATAAATATATTTGAATATACACAGGTCAAAATTTAAATATCGGATACTTGATATATTTATAATATCAAGTATCTGATATATTTATAATATCAGGTATTTTTAAATATCAGGTACTTGATATATTTATAATATCGAGTATCTGATATATTTATAATATCAGGTACTTATCAAATACCTATTAGAAAAAAATAAACATATCAGGTACCCAATATAATTAATTATTACTAAGTACCCAATAATTAATTTTGTAAATTTTATTATGTACCCAATATAATAGTAATAGGTGTAAGATAATTTTATTATTATCTCAGGTCCTTGATATTGTCTTGAATATCAAGTACATTATACTAAAATAGTAATATCAAATGGATGGTATTCTAATTATTTTATTTGGGTACACAATATTATTATATACTCATTATATTAGATAATCTTTTTATTAGTTATTATTAAATAAAATAAATTAAACATTAAATCTTCTATTCAATGAAATTATTGAAACATAATTTTTCTTATTCTT
>CAJVPK010001194.1:0-14049 GCA_910592015.1 Diversispora eburnea
ATATATCATAAGATAGCTCTAGTTTAGGGGAATCAAATAAAAAAAAGTTTGTACAATTTAGATCACTCATTGTACCATAATTAGCATTTTAATTTTAGCGAATTTTATCATTCCACAAATACTTTTACTAACTTTTCTTGTGTTGTGGAATTTTTGGTATTTTTCCAAAAGTGATTCGTGGCGCATGAATTTGGAACTGGTGATGTCACACCAAATATTATTTTTAATTAAAAAATTTAAAATTGGTAACACGGCGATGTCAATCAATCGGAATGTTTATTATTATCCATTTCCCTTTACACAGACCCAAAAACTGGGCAGAAAATTACTGTGGTGACAATCACCACTAGTTAGATATACTGTGCCCTAAAAATACTGTCCCTGAATTATTATTTTACCACGCACAAAAAAAAAAAATACCACATAAAAACTGTAAAAAACCATGAAAAGTTTAAACAATAAAGCTAAAAGCTTTCTCAAAAAAAATTTATAGAAGTGATATATTCTTCAAAGATATATCAAAAAAGTATTATACATAAAAAACTTATAGAAGAGATTATATTGAATTTATATATATATATATATATATATAAAATTAGAATGGCGCCAGTACCCCCTTCCAGGAGCATAAAGAAAAAACTTGATTTCATAGATAATTGCAAGTTATGTCTTTTTTATTTTTGGAGTGGCCTAAAAGATGCTTTTTCATGGCCTTCAAGTTTAATCACTATATATGGGTATTCATAAATTTCAATAATTATAATATATTCATTCATTTATTCAACAAAAAAATATTGATTCAAAACATTTATTATTCAAATTATTCATTCCAAAACATTTATTATTCAATTCAAAATATATTATCCAAAAATTTTTTTTAATACAATGGGAATAACTTAATTTATTGTTATTATTATTCAATTGACATCTATATACATCATGTGATGTAAACTCAAAGATCCCAAACCATTTTAAATCGTACATTAAAATGTTTTACATTAAATGGAGTTCTTTTCTTAGGGAGTATTTTCTTTTTCAATCATATCACCTTACCAATATTACATTTCTTTTTGAGAAAAACAAATTTTGGATCGATTCATGAAGGAGAAGATAATGGAGGTTATTCACCTTTCATTACTAATATGTTGGATACAATCGTGGCTTTAACATATCAAGTAATTATATAAATAATTGAAGTATAATATTGGAATATAATGGAGAATAATTATAGAGTATTATAGAGGTATAATAAAAGTATAATAATAGAGCATAATTATAATTAGTATAATAATAATAATAATAATTATAATAATAATAATAATAATAATAATAATAATAATTATAATAGAGTATAATTATAATTATAAATAGAATATAATAATAATAATAATAATAGTTAGAATAGATCATAATTATAGTTATAATAATAGAGTATGAACGTTTATTATTTTTTTTTTTATTATTAATTATTCATTTTCTAGTTATTCTGGGTATATCCAATATTTCTGCTTAGTTTCGTATTGAATGCGATTTGGTATCAAGAGATTGCGGATCGAGCGTATCGATTACAATACGGTCAACCTATAAATTCAAAACTCACATATAATAGGTAAATCATCATCAAAATATTATTTTATTTAGAATAATAATTTATATCTATTTTTATGTCTATCTATCTATAATATAGATTAATAAGAGTTATAGCGGGAGAAATATATCGAGCCATATTGTTTATGAATTATTTGGTGGTGGCCACTGTAATTTATATTGTTCCAATTTTTGGACCATTAATATCATTCATGTATTTTTGTTGGATATACGCTTATTATAGTTTTGAGTAAGTTTTTTTTTTCAATATCGAACACAGTTTCAAGAGCAATATTGATGATCACACTAAGTCGTAATAATAATAATATATAGATGAATATTAATATGATAATAATATTTATTAAATATATATTAGATATAAATGGATTAATAAAGGATGGACATTGGAACAAAGAATAGAATACTTTGAAGAAAGATGGTCTTATTTTGCCGGATTTGGTAAAATGATGATATTTATTTATTTTATTTTATATTTATTTATATGATTATAATAAATAATAATAATAACAATAACAATAATAATATTGTTATTATATTACTATTGTTATTATTACTATTGTTAATTAATTTACAGGTTTTACATTTACTGCGATAACGTTCTTTGTTGATCAATTTCTAAGTGCCGGAGTATTTGCACTTCTTTTCCCACTTGTAAGTAATTTGAAACATTTTAATAATTAATTAATAATTAATAAATGATTAATTAATAGTTATTAATCCATTATCATCATAATCATCCAATATATTAATTAAATCTCATTAAAATAATAAATATATTTATTTATAATTAAAATATTAATCGAAATATTTTATTTTTTAGTATATAATTATGGCCAATAATGCGCTTCCCATGCCAAGACAAAATGAGAGTGCCCGATTTTCGACATTTATGCCTTACAAATTACGAATTTTCTGGGTGGCCAAAAAATTGAATGATGGAATAATTAATAGTTTCAAAAAACGAGCCAATAGTGGAAATAAGTCAACGACGACGACACGAACAAGGATAAAAAATGATGTTACTTCCAATTGATGATGAAAGAGAAGGTGACCGTTTAACGTTGCAACATTTTCGTTAATTCGTAGCGTAATTTCAATCCAAATTTTTGCGTTCTAAGATTCAAATAGTTATAAATATCCAATAATAATACCTAATAATAATAATAATAATAATAATAATAATAATAATAATAATAATAATAATTTTGATGATGATTAATTATTATTATTATTATTATTTTAATTTGAACTTTTTTCTTTTTCTCTTTTTAAATGATTAATTAGTAATAATAATAATAATAATAATATAATATTTCATTTCAAAGTTAATCTTTAAAATCATAAACAATTATCATAAAAAAAAGAATAGAATAATAATAAAGAATAAATAAGTGAATGAATGAATGAATGGAATGAGAAGGAAAGATTTTTCGCAATATAAAAAAAAAATAATTTATTCATAAATTAATATTCTTGTTTCTGACCTAATATATATATATATATATATATATATATATTCCCAGTTAAATAAGTTAAATAATTCTCTCTAATTTTTATTTTATTTGGAATATAACTAGAAAAAAAAAAGATAATTAATAATTAATAGATATATATAAATAGATATATAAATATATATCATAAATAGATAAAATAAATAGGTAATAAATAGATAAAAATAAATAGATAATAAAATAATTAAAATAAATGATACCAACCTCTAAAAGGTAAGATTCGGCCACTAATCTGGCACGTGAATTTAAACTTAATTTCATTTCACTAATTTCTCTATCTACTTCTTCCATAAATTGAATAATAAAATCTACTAATTTATGTTTATACATTTGTTCTGTATGGAAATTAGTAACTAAAAAACTAATATCATATCCCTAACAATTGTGAATAATAATAATAATAATAATAATAATAATAATGAGACATTAATAATTGAGAAATTGAATAATTATAATGATGAAAAAAAATGGTTACCTCAATCGGTTTTCTTCTAAGAATAATAAAATTCTCCGCTCGAATAGTCATAAATCTAGTAAATTTATGACATAAAATTTTTTCAATATCATCGGCTTGTTTAATTTTAATACTAATTCGAATTGAATTAACCGATGGTTCTATGTAAACCCTTTCATTCTCATTTCTACTAATTGTTAATGCATTCGCTACTACTTCCGGCGAGGATCTAATTTATTAATATATATATCAAGATATCAATATAAATAATTATATATATATCAAGATATATCAAAATCAATAAATAAATAAATATATATATATATTAATGTAATATCGATTAAAAAATATATATCTTATTTACCTAGCTTCAACTTCAGGTTTATTATGTCGTTCTACAAGTTGTGAAGAAAAATTTTCTAAACAAAGTGCTGCTGTCAATGTAGATCTAACAGCTGCCAAGTATGGACGTAAAGTATTCGACTGTCATGTATGAGATATATATCCGCATATATATATATTATTAGATATAGAGAAGAATATATAGATAATAGATAGATAGATAGATATTATTTATTTATAGATAAAAAAAAAATAATAATAATAATTTCTACCATTATATATAACAACAACAAAAGTTTTCTACTCACTGATGTGCTCAATGTTTGTAATGGATGTTTAAATTAAATTAAATTATCTAAATAAAGAAATAGATATTGTTAAACTTACTTACGTTTATCATGTGATAATTTCCTATATAATCTATGAAAGATCACTATACAGAAATAACTCCTCTCTATTAAATCCTTTTCTTCAC
The DNA here is from genome assembly GCA_910592015.1 of Diversispora eburnea. Classification (NCBI taxonomy): domain Eukaryota; kingdom Fungi; phylum Glomeromycota; class Glomeromycetes; order Diversisporales; family Diversisporaceae; genus Diversispora; species Diversispora eburnea. The sequence continues at coordinate 4,391 of CAJVPK010001194.1, forward strand.
TCTCTATTAAAATCATTTTCGAAAAAAAACAAACGATAATAATAATAACAGATTCATCAATAATGGAGTGGGATGGAATTTTATTGTATAAATAATTCCGAACCTATACTCCCAAAATTACATTCCTGGAAAAGTTCCTCGAGAAGAGATCGCGTAAGTGAAATTTTATCTTTTTTTTTAAATCCGTTAAAAATAAATAAATCGAGGAATTAATAAATCTGGAATTCTTAGGAATTCCCAGACAAACTCAAACGCAACCAAAAAATTGTTAGAAAAGCAATATATTGGAGTTGTGTGTGCAACATTGTTTCCTAAGGATTCTCAAGGGGAAGCTTAGTGATGATCAATCCCACACTTTTGACTATTGAAAGTTAAAGATTTTATAATATTTTTAATGGGACAAATGGAATCTGATACAGATTATGAAATCAAAAAAAGATGGAAAATGATTCCACAGATCTTTACTACAAACACCTAGTAGAGACTTTTCTAGTAAATGTATAATTCATTGTCCAATGGGGGCTTATTAAAAGATTTAATACACCTAGTAGAGATTTTTTCTAGTGAATGTGTAAAATGCATCATTCATTGTCCAATAGGGCTAATTAAAAGATTTAATACACCTCGTAGAGATTTTTTCTAGTAAATGTGCAAAATGGATCATTCATTGCTAATGGAATTTATTAAAAGATTTAATTAAAACTGTTTGACATTTAAAATTTCCGAGTAAAATTGATTAATTTTATTTTATTATATTTAATTTATATATTTTAGCCATTTATTATTTTGATGAATAAAAAATTTCTATACATTTTTTATTAAGATTCTTATTATTTTCCTAAGGATTTTGTCTACTATTAATGCAAAAAAATTTTTTTTTATATATTATATATAATTTTTAATTTCTTACAACTAACTGACTAACTAATCAACTAATTTTTAACTAATTTAACTAATTACAGGTAGGCAAAAAAAAAGAAAAAAAAATATCGATAAAAATATATATTTATATATATTTAAATTAAGTTTTTCTTTTGAATTTAAGTATTATTATTTGTATGAAAAGAAAATGAATAAAAAGAGAAAAAAAGGAAAATTTACAAACGGATAAATGAGATAATGAGAGAATGAAAGAATGTGACTGCCACTGTTTACCACTGTTTATGATCAGATTCCGTTGATGGATATCTCGTGGATGTTGAAAATACATTATTATTGGTAGTTGACTGTGAAGGAGATTGTAAAGAAGAAGGTGGTTGTTGCTGTTGTTGTTGTTGTTGTTGATTAATATTATTATTATTATTTGACAATGGTGATGGTGCAATTGGAATATAATTTCTTGAATTATTATTATTATTATTATTATTATTATTAATTGAATTAATCGAATTAATCATTTGATGTGATATTGATGGATGTACTAGATTTGTAGGTTGAAGAAGTGACGACGACGATGACGACGATGGTGATGTTAATGATCCATAAGAAGGATAAAATTGATTACTTTGATAAATTGATCCATGTATCATTTCAGATGAAAAATTCGAATCAATTCCACTTGATAAAGGTGATTGTTGTTGTTGTTGTGATGATTGTGATGTTGGTGTTGGTGGTTGAGGTTGAAGCGGTGGTGAATGATTCATTTTTTCAAGTAATCCATGAATACTAGGTAAATTAATTCCAGAAGATGATGATCCAGGTGAATAATTATTAGATTTATTTCCATTGCACGATATATTTGATGATGAAATATTTGATATTGGTGATATATTCGTTGACATATTTGATATCGGTGATGATAATTCTTCATAAGATCCATGAAATTGTCGAAAACCATTTGTATAATGATATGGATAAGAATTATTATTTAATAATAAATATTGTATTCCATTTCCAGTTGTTGTCGTTGTTGTTGTTGTTGTTGTTCCATTCAAGGAATTTGTAAAAGTTGTTGAACCTGATGGAGATTTCATATATTGGGATGATATAAATTTATTATTATTATTATTATTATTATTATTATTATTATTATTATTATTATTATTATTACTGTGACTTCCATTTGTTGTTGAAAATGTGGTGACTTGTTGAGAAGAATCATCTGGTGAGAAATCAATTTGTTGAGATTGATCAAATTCATTTTTATTATTATTGTTCATATTATCATGATTAAGATCAATTTTAGTTCTTTTTGAATTTGAACCGGAATTCGTAGAATCATATATATTAGTAAGTTTTCTAATAAGTTGTTGCTTCGATGTATTATTAATAGGGGCATAATCTTCATTAAATTCTTTTGAACCATTTGCACCCGATATAATTCTATCAATATTCATCGTCGTCGTTATTGGTGGTGGATATTGATTATTTGAATTAGAATTAGAAAATAGTAAAGGTTCTATGAGGTAAGCTGATTGAGATAAATGAGGTAATTGTTGTTCAGGTAAAGGAAGTGATATTATTGGTTTAAGAATATTCGTCATATTCGGTATATCTGTGATTGTAGTATCATTAAATGTAGAAGAAGATTCTCCTCTGTAATCTTTCTGTCGTTGATCTTTAATATCATCATCATTATCATTCGCATTTTCTGATTTTTTGGTATCAACATTTCGCTTGGAATTTCTTTGTATGATTAACTAAAAAAAAAAATAAAAATAAAAAATTAATTAAAAATAAAATTAAATAAATAAATATTATTTTTCGTTATGAATGATTTTCATATCAATAATTTTTATTTATTTACCTTTTCAATAATTTTATTTAATTTCTTTCGCCTAATTTGCATTTCATTCTCATTGGATGATGTACCATTCATTGTTAAGATACCATTAATTCGTTTACTTATAAGTCCTTTGATATGATGTTTGGAAACTGCTAACGTTCTAAAATCTTGTTCCACCGATCTATCAAACTATAAGTAAATTTATTAACTTAACTTTAACCAAGAATTATATAAGAATTATATAATAATGATAATAATAATAATAATCAAACAATTATATTATAATAATAATAATAATAATAATAATAATAATAATAATCAAATAATTATATAAATAATAATAATAATAATAATCAAAAGAATTATTTAAATCATTTACCTGAAGTACACTTTTTTTCAAAAAGTTCATAAGAAAAGCTTCATACTGAGAATCTATAAATATTCGTTGACCAACTCTATTATTACAATCTAAAATTTGACCGGAATATGCTTGTTTTGTTTCAAGAAGAATTGTCTATTAAAAAAAATAATAAAGTTTAAAAAGTTTAATATTAAAATTAAAATTTAAAATTAAAATAATTTAAAATTAAAGTAAAAAATTAAAGATATATTACATACATAATTATAATATATATTAAATAAATAAAAAACCTACCTTCAAGGCACAACTTAATTGTTTCATAACATTTGAACACATATACATTTGACGATTGATATCAAATGTAAGTTTATTAGGTTTAATGCTTTTTTTCCCTTTACCCTTCCATATTTTTCCATTTTTTTGTTTTCCAGTTGTAGATGATTTACTATCGTCATTATTACTATTATTATTATTATTATTATTATTATTATTATTATTATTATTATTATTATTATTATTATTATTATTATTATTTTTATTTTTATTATTATTATTATTATTATTGATATCTTCAATAGGTGCTCGAAACATACATAGGGAATTAAGGATTCCATCCGTGATAGGGATCCTTGTGTTAATCGGAGGACAAGTCACGGATGATATTGATACAATGACACCTATGCTATTCGGAAACTTTAAAAAAAAAAAAATTAAAATCAAAATAATTAATTTAAATTAAATTAAATTATATATATAATATTACGATAAATAATTAAAATAATTTAAAATACTTCTTCTTGTATCCTTTGTTGTTTTTTAATATCATTTTGTGTAGGGATTTGATTCGATGCAAGATTGCTAATTGTTATATCAATAATAAAATATTGCAAGTTAATTTCAATTAATAAAAATGGATAACGGAAATAAGAAATATATTTTTACACATATATTTTATACATATAGATACCTTCGATACCATCCTAATAACTCTACACCGGATTGTTTAAAGGTATTAATGGCTCTTTCTCGGGATTGAGTTATTTCTTGTACAGTTCCCGTCATCAATGCAGTGACTTCCCTAAAAAAATACGGCGATTATGATTTATTATTATTATTATTATTATTATCTTTCAAATTTTTTCACTCGCATAATACATATATTTAAAAAAAGTACCTTTCGGAAGCCACAAATTGGCTTATGCGACATATAGTGATGTTGTTATCTTCTTCAATATCACATATTCCCCCTAAATATCCTAGTACTTCATGTTTGGAGTCAATGTAAGAACATTCGTGAAGTGCGAGAATTATTGACTCATTAATTGATAACTTATAATTTCTATATGATTAAAGAATTTATTATTATTATTATTATTATTATTATTATATACATATATATTATTATTATTTTTATCTTTCTCTTATTTGATTTTTTTTTCTTACGATGTGCGATCTGATCTTCTCAGATCTTCTCAAGGCAATACCACGTAGATCCATTTTCATGTCAAATTCAATAACGTTATTTTTGTAGTTAACTTACCCAACTAGGTCTTCATTGGTTTCATAATTTGAATTTAAATTGGTGCCTTCGATAATTGCTGGTGTTTTCTGTGGCATTTCTTTTAGAAGATCGATGATCTATCAGTTAAAAGAGATCAGGTTTTTTTTTTCAATCTACATATACATATATACAATATATGTATAATAACGAATAGAAAGAAGTTATAGAAAGAAATGAAACTAACAGATTTGATGAACTTTTTGTTAAAAACGTTCAATCGAAAAGAAGAAAATATATATATCTATGGTGTTTTTTATTATTATTATTGTTATAAGTTCAACTAATAACTATTGGTTTTTGGTTTTTCGATATTTTTAGTATTTTCTATTTTCAAGGAGGTTTTTTTGTAGTAGGACAACGTTTCTGTATGTAATGAAAAAACTGGGTAATCGGATAGTATTGGATAGTCAAGTGTGGTTTGTGCGTTGTAGATTTCGATTCGACAATTTTTTTCAATACTTTCTAAAATGTCCGATCTGACGTATCACGTGATACCTAACATACGGAAAAATATTTTTTTTTTTAGATTTCATTATTTCATTTATTAAGGTACCTTATGAATCAACGACTCCTATAATAAATTTACTTATAACTTTGATAGAACTTTCACAAGAAATACTATGGACCATACTCTTGCTATTACCAAGTCTTTCAAATCGTGAAATTTTAGTATACCTTCCTATAAGAATCGGTCAAAAAAAAAAAAAAAACTCATATACGCTTGAATGAACAGAACTTTTTATATTACTACAGTGGACCCCCTCTACAAGCACACCCCTCGGGACCATAGAAACAAAAAATAAAAGGTGTGATTATAACCATATAGAGGGATTTTTATATGGTATTACCAAGTATTGGTCCTCATGAAAGGTGTGCTTATAAGTGGGGATTTATATGATGTGATTGTACAGGGGGTGACTATAGAGGAGATCCACTGTATACAAGTAATAGAAAATAGTCAACCTCAATATTTAAACTGTTTAATATTGGTAATTTCAAATGTACTAGAAAATATTAAAAACAGTTATAATAAATGTTGTAGACCTTATTTTAGTCTACATTTTTGTATAAGATAGTTGGTATCTATAATAAATATTCATCGAAATCGAAAGACTTTACGATCTTGAGATAAATTATCGCCGATCACTTTGTTCCGATGTAACATTTTTCAAAAGTTGTCACATAAAGCGAGACCGCGTCGGTCACTCAAATCAAATCAAAAAGTTGTCACATATAAAAATTTATTATTTTATAGTAAAAATTAAAAGTAATACTAAGTAGCCTTGAAGATAATATTATTTTACACATACTGTAAAGTTTGCAAACCTATATTATAAGAATTAAAGTAAAGATTAACAATTATTCCTTAAAGTTTAATTGGTGATTATTTGCTATATTCACATGATATAGCTTTAAAAACTTTACAGTAGATGCACAATAATTTTTTCTTTAAGATTTTTTAGTATTATTTTAAGATTTTATTGTTACAAAAAATGTTTTATATATAGAATTTATTGATAATTTTTCTGAAATGACAAAATGATCAACAATAATTTCAATTATTTTTTAGTCAAGTCTAAGTAAAGTTCTGATCTTAACTAGAAAATGGCAAATATGATACTAATAAATATTATAGACTTAGTTTAAGGCTACAAGTTCTTATAAGATATATTATACTTCTGATAAAAGTTATAGAAAACGAAAGACATTACGATTAATAATTTGATTTGCAATTTTTGGATAACTTTATTTAAGACATGATTTCTATCCGAGCAAGTATCCAATTTTAACAGAAAAGATATCATATGATAGCTATTGATTAGGGAATATTTTTAAAAAAAAGTTTATGCAATTTAAATAATTCCTTTTATCACAATTTGTCCTTGAATTTTATTGATAAATTTGATAAAAAAACAGTTGTCAAATACTTTTGACAAGTTGTAGTTCAACACAATCTGAATCTTTAACAAATCCTGAATTATCTATAATCTCTTTTTCACAAGATATTGTTGATGACAATATAGCATCATAAATTAAATAAAAACATTCTAGTGCATTATATGAATATAATATATAGCATTATTTAAATGGCACTAGTATTCATGAATATCTCATTTTAGAACATTATTTAGACAAAATGTATTAATTGCATTTATGAACATCCCATTTTAAGACATTATTTAGACAAAACATATTAATAGCATTTATTAACATTCCATTCTAGAGCATTATTTAGACAAAACATATTAATAGTATTTATAAACACCCCATTCTAGGGTATTATTTAGACAAAATGTATTAATAACATTCATGAATATCTCTATAAAATTCTGGATAAGTCAAGATCCTTGATTTTGTAAAAATAGTTTTTAAGGAATAGGTCAGAAAGAAATAATGATGAGAATCAGGAAAAAGAAACTTCAGAATCAAGAATTACTCTTAACTACTAAGAATAATATTTCTGATATTTCATATAAGCAAGGTTTAATACAAGAAAAATCACATGATCAAATTTCTGTGATTTTGAAATTACAGAAAAATAATTATTTTGAAATATATAATAAAATTTCTCTTAATTAGAATCTATACATAATGAAAATTTTGAAATTGAGTTAAATAAGAATCAATTCATAAAACAGAAATTAAAATAATAAATAACTTTCACAAAATAATTTCATTAGCAGAACACATCATCTATTAATATATTATAGGAATCGGATACTCAAAGTGTTATTTTATCTGGAGATATGGGACATGTTACAACAGAAAACATAATTTATGTATTTTATAAAGTCATTTAATTAGAACAAGAATGAATATTTTACTGGTATCACTTTGCTAGAAAATATGACAAAAAAATAGATGAAGTTTTTGTTAGTAACAAAGTCGATAAGAAAAAAGAAACTAGCTTAGTATATTACAAAATTAAACAGTTTCTACTAGACATAACAGATATGAATTTATAATATAAAATTCTCAAAGCTAGAAAAATTAGAATACTTTTCAGTACAGTGGGATAGAAAAAATTAAACAAGTTTCATAGTGCAAATGTAATTTCTAACTTCAATTATATGCAAATCCAAAACATCATAAATTATATTAACAAACAGACTTCTAACTCAAATATTTTACTAACCATAAAAACCTTGGGGTAACTGAGGTAGGTAATGAAATTTCACAGAGATATACATTCCAACCATTCCCTCTATTTTATCATCTCAAATTTCTAATTTGGAAGATATAGTAAATAAGAATAATATATTTGATGGTTTTTCAAATTGTAACTCTGTTGATAGTGAAGGTGATAATAAATCTTTACCAGAAACTAAGGTAAGTAAATTGCCTGAGAATATATCACTGGAAACTAAGATAAATGTAATGTATTTTGATAATGCTGAATATAATATAGAGCTAAAAAAATTTAACATAAATAATTTTACTGTTGATTCAGAAAAAATTAGTTATACTAACTATTAAAGAAATGACAAGATAGAAGGTATAAATTTCACATGTTTCGATAATAAGAGTGAAGCAGGATATTATTATGATCTAAATGTAAGAAAAAAATCTACAAAAGTTTATATATAGGATGTTTTGCATGATTTATGCCAATTACATTATAGTATAACAAAATAATTGTGAAGCTAGTAACTCAGCTCATAAGTTTAACATTAATATTACATTCAATTATTAACATGAAATAAAAAATGAAATTATAACTTTTATTAATATTGAATAGTAATAACAAAGTTAGAGACAGAAATATAATATTTTAATGTTATAAATTATAATATAAAGGCCAGCCTATTTAGATAGAATTGTAAAGTAAAAACAAAGAGAAAGGAATAAAGCATGTAATATGACAATCAGCTTTTTGAAATTTTGATATAAAATATAAATGACAAAATTAACTTTAGATATTGTTAAAGGGATCATGTGTAATAGAGGAGGTGAATATCTATCTGAAAGATATATTAATGGTAAGACACTAATGTTTTGAAAATATGCTAAGAGGTATGAATAGTCTGCTAAACTTAGTCATATAAAAAATGATAAAACATGGTACCCAATTTGTGTAGTTGAAATTAGCATACTTAAACAATTGAGGATATGAAGAAGTTTGCAATAAAAAAGGAAGGTTCTTGTAACAGAATATATTAATATCAGAAAATTTAATTAGGTGTAGATTTACAGAAATATCACATAACCTCTGAAAATTTACACCTGAAAATTTGATTTTTTAACTTCGACCAGGATTTAAGTGACAGGATGTGATTTTCTACTAAGATATTTCTAAGATAGATTGAAAGCCCTGGTTTTTGACTACAAGATAATATGTGTTTCATTACTATAGCATTGATATTTTCGTAATTCTGTCAGAAATTTTTATTATATCACAAAAATTTCTGGCAGAATTACGAAAATTTACGGAAAAATTATAGTATAAATTTTCATGGACGTTTGAATTTAAACATGAATTTCTTTACGAATATCGATGCTATAGTAATAAAACATATATTATCTTGTAGTCAAAAACCAGGGCTTTTGATCTATCTTAGAAATATCTTAGTAGAAAATCACCCTCTGTCATTTAAATCTCAGCTGAAGTTAAAAAATTAAAATTTTTAGATATAAATTTCTAGAAGTCATGTAATATTTCCATAAATCTATGCCTAATTAAATTTTCTGATGGAGTTATTATTTATAGTTTAGTTTATATTTATATATTATTCTTCAAATCCTTGTTCACAGAAAGGTACTGCTATCCGTGTAAACCTTCTATAATTTACAAAGACAACGGGAGAAATAATACTAAAACTAATAAACAAAACTAAATAAAGCTATAAGAATTACTAATCTCAAGATAAAATAATCACAATACAAGGGTTTATACGTAGAAGGAATTAAGTACGATCAATTATAAAAGAGGTGTAATTAACTATTAACAGTGGTATGAAGACTTGTTAATAGGAGCAAACGGTTTATCAATTATCAAAATGAATACAACAAAC